>JAPKLY010000759.1:0-33186 GCA_026898435.1 Prunella vulgaris | reverse complement strand
TTCCCTCCTTTGAGATTGGTGGGTGCCAGATGCCCCGGTGTAGGCCGGCTCCCTTCCAGTGTAAGGAGCGGGACCCTCCTCCCCCATTTTGGCTTTACCGGTCCTCTCCCTGCGCTGGCGAGCTTGTGTCGAGCTCGCCTCCTGCTCAGTGGGGAGTACGCTGTAGTCTCCCCTGGTTTGGGTACCCTGGGTGGGCCTGGTCTGCTCCCTGGTTTCGGCGGCTGGAGCTCGCCTAGGTACTAGGGCGAGCTCGTCCTGCTGTCGCTGCTGCAACCTTTGTAGGGTCGCGATGGTTCGTTGGAGCTCGTCAGGATTGCAGACCAGGTCCCTAAGCGCGGGGGCCAAGTCTTCATGGGTCGCCGCAGTTCGCTGAGGTCGCGGAGCCGCGGTGCTCTTCTGGGGAGGCGGTTGTGATGTCTTCACCACCTGGTGTGAGGTCTCCACCTCGGCCCGGTTTTGATTACCCCCTCTAGACCTTCCCGCAGCTGCGGAGGTCTGTCCCTTAGCGGCTCGAGTGTTGGCCATTTTTGGGTTCCGGAGGGGGTAACTTATTGCAGGTCGCCGAGGTGGGGGGAGGTCGCAGGAATGGTGGAGGTCGCCGGTGTGATGGTCGTCCAGCTTAGGTGGAGTTGTGCGAATTTTCGTCTAGCCTCGCGTGTTGACGAATTATCCGAAATTCAGTTTATTCGTGTGCACGCGTGCGTTTGAAAACTTGTTCCGGGCAGATTTTGCGAAATTCGATAATTCGGGTTTCTGTCCGGAGATCTGGGTTCTTCGTTCAGGGGATGAAGATGTGTGTGTATCTTCAAGTGTTCTTGAGTTTTGTCAAGAACACCTTCAAATCTTCAAATCTTCAACAAACCCTAATTTTTGTTCTTGAAGATTTCTTAATTTTCAGGTTCGAAGACCCTCCTTCTAGCGCCAAATTGTTGATAGAATTTATTAACGGTGTTTGTTTATGTGGCTTTTCAACATATTAATTCTATCAAACAATAATCCAAGATTTTATGTTCTTGGATGTAATATGAGGAGGGAGAGTAGAGAGAGAAATATTGTAATGGGAGTTGTATTTATTTTCAGAATTGTGAGAAATTGTGTGAATAGTACAAGAGAGGTCTTATTTATAGGTGTGCGAGTGTGAGATGGCACCTTACGAGCCTATATGGCTTCCAGTGTTGACGAGGGTCCGTAACCCTCGTCCTGGTCCCTTACACTGCTACCCATGTTGTGCCTCGTCCTACTACTATGCCTTAGACTAGATGGGCCTCATTAAAAACCTCGCCGTAAACCACCCTTGTGGATAAACCGGACGGAGGGAAAAAGAGCGCACCACCGGGATCCTATAGACTAAGGGCGAGCTCATGGGCGAGCTCTTAGACGAGTCGGGCGATCTCTGGGGCGAGCTCTTTTGCCTTGCGTGGTCTGTGAGTGTTGCGTGATGATGAACTCAGGCGAGACCTCCATGATGGTATGGGGTGAGCCCTGGGCGAGCTCCAGCACTACAGAGGCGACCTCTTGATTCTTCGAATTACCTCGAGTGGCTCGCCCATCAACAACCAATTTTAACACTAATACTACAAATTAGGCTTACTAAATTTAAACATTACAATGAGAGCCAAAATACGTAGAAATGTACCATAGAGCGTATATGTGTACTGCGAGGGATAAATGTGTACCAGTGATATGATATTATGTCAAATCATACACTGTTCACGTCAAATCATATACTGTTCACGTCAAATCAAAATACTATTCATGTCAAATCAGACACTATTTACGTCAAATCATTCACTATTCACATCACATCTCATAATTACATATTTTCGGGAACTGAAAGTACACAATGCGTGTTTACCATTGACCAAATTAATGTACCACTGACCAAATTATTGTACCATAAGTCATAAAAAGATTTCCCATCTAAAGACTCGTCATAAGTCATATTGTACCATTGACCAAATTAATGTACCACTTGGCAATTTTTTCTTCCCATCTAAAGACTCGTCACAAGCAAGACAAGGGAGCAATGCGTTTGATAGAAATGCACAACTATGCAATGATCCCGCCTCATTCTTCCTACCACTTTCTTCCTCAATAGTTTCCTCCGACAACGCATTTTGAGGATCATCAGATCTCAGCTGAGATTCATGCATCACTTGGTTTGAAAATATTGGAGTGACAACATTTGACAACGATCCAACTTGCGATACATCTATTGTGATAATGTCATAAAATGGGCATAAAGAAATGTGCACATAGCAGCATAAGAAAATATGATAGCATTAGCATTAACTTATATATATTAAGTGAACAATTGATAAATGGTCAAAGAACTAACCATCTTGAACACTGTAAAACTCATCTTCACAGTCGGAATCGATCACTGCATCAATCTCGAACCAGGCCTCACTACTTCCTCCTAAAACCACAGAAATTCACAAAGCATAAATTTACACTAACTAAAAGAAAATGGAACTGCATTGCTCAACCATGCTTCAATAATCATTACTATTCAAGAAAAAATCACTCATCAATGACCATAACTTAAATGTTAGCCTCATCACACCCCTAACCACTAAATCCCAAAAACCCAGTTGCAGAAGAATCATTATAAAAGCAAGCATACAGAAAGTAAGGCAACTAAGCTCTCTTCATAAAAACAGCTACAAAATCCCAAACTAAATCAAAACAGAATTTCAACAAACACCTCAAGAAAAATAAATCCCCAACTTACCATATTAGAGAGAGAGAGATCAGGGGAATCATAGAACCTTGAAATACGGGATTAGTGAAAGAAAGATCCTTGAAAGAAAATTGGGTTAATTACTCCCGAAAGAGGAAACGATTGGTGACAGCACCAGCAGACGAATCGACGAAGGCCTAAATCGAGGAAGGAATCCCATTTTTCAATGAAATCGTTATTTGCAGGTATCACGCCTTTTCTCCAGTTATCAATGAATTCCTTTTTTTCAATGAAATCATAATCCGCCGTTTCGCCAGTTATCTTTGTACAGCGGGCTGCCAGATGTAGGATTCGGTGGCAGAGGAGTCTACTCCGGTGAAACAGAGGCTCCGGATAAAAACCTAGAACCCCCAAATCGAGAAGCCTTGCTCGAGCCGTCGCCTCCCTCCTCCGTCGGAACCCCAAGCCGTCGCCCCCATTATCGAAAGCCGACTCAACCCCAGCCAACCGTGCCTTCAATCGCCACAACACCATCACAGCCACTATCTCGTTGTGTCGCCTCTGTTAGCTATGTCACCGGAAGAAGACGAATCTTCCCCTGTTCTCCACCGAATCGCACCGCCTGGATACTCAATCGTCCTCTCCACCGAATCGCACTGCCTGGAAGCGCGACTCACAGAAACCCCAAAATCACCAAAATCAAAGAAACCCCAAAAAAAGAATTTTGGTGTCTGGTTTAGTTTCATACTACAGTACCATATACGAGAAATTTGAAATTCAAATCATCCAACAGACATTCGATGCAACAAAACTAACATCCTACGTAGAGAAATGATTTCCCTAATTCAGCTAGGGTTTGATTTGACGTTCACAACTATGATATAGAAATTCGGCGGATTTGACGTATGTAGCTGTGAAATTCTCGAAGAAAGGAGATAAAGGACAGGGCAATATGGTTATTACATGTTTCTGCTGGGGGTTTATTTGGTAAAAGGGCTCTAGTGGAATTAGGAAACAGTAGAGGCCTTTAAGTGTATTTTCAATACTAATATAGGCTCTTGTAGTAATTATTTCTATAAAATTCATACCACACAGTGTATTTACTAATATTATTAATTGAATTTTTGATAACATAATAATTTTTACACTGAATTTCAATATACAAGTGAAATGGTACAAATAAGTATATACACATTATGGTATAAGTTATACAAAATTTATAGGGAAAATACACATTTTTGTCCTATAAGTTTCGTTGACTTTGGTTTTCGTCCTCTTAAGTTTTGAATTTTTGTTTTCGTCCTCTTAAGTTTTGAATTTTTGTTTTCGTCCTTTAACTTACAAAAAATTATAGTTTTCTTCCTCCAACGGCCTATAACTAGTCATACAACCGATAATACACATGCAAATCCATTTTTTCTTTCTTTAAAAAAAATATACTAACGTGGGGGGTATTTGGAGGGAATTATGTCTTGACAAAATACATTTTTAACCATAAATTCCCTCTCAAATACCGTCCAATACTTACATCCATAGAATATTCTGTCCGGGTTCATTTTTGAATATGATGTACAAACAGTGCAACGAAACCACAATGACACTTAATAATGCGCTCGAAACTCGTTGATTCATAAGAATTTCTTGAATACATCCCTCTTCCTTTCCGTACAGTGAGTATGCGCTCAAAAGAATTTAGGCATTCAGATGTTTTGATTTGGGGATCTTTGTTCCTTTTTTCCCTAATTCTCTCAAGCCCCCATACCTAGATTTGATCGACTAGGGTTTTAATTTGGGAGAGAATTTACGGTTAATCTTGTATTTTATCCATCAAAACCTAATTCCCTCTAAATACCCCCACGTCAAGTATTTCGCTTAAAAAAATGTTCTACGTGTGTATTACCAGTTGTGTGACTGGTTATAGGCGGTTGGAGGACGAAAACCATAATATTTGGTAAGTTAAAGGATGAAAATAAAAATTCAAAACTTAAGAGGACGAAAACCATAATTTTTGGTAAGTTAAATGACGAAAATAAAAATTCAAAACTTAAGAGGACAAAATTCAAAGTCAACGAAATTTATAGGACAAAAATGTATATTTTCCCAAATTTATATTATGAAAGAAAATTTACATGAATACCACTCAATTTTAATACGTAATATTCTCACTTTCAATGCATTATATTTAGGGCTTACTTGGTGGGGTTAGCAATGATATGATAATTAGGATTTGTGCACTCAATTTGATAATTACTAGGGTAATTAGAACGGTGCACTCAATTTGATATTTACTAGGGGGCGTTTGGTAGGAATTTAAGATGGAAATAGTAATGTGTATACATTAAGTGTTGGAAAATTTAACAATAAATGGTGTGTGTAAACGAAGATGACTTATGCAAACTGACATGATAAAGTCGAGGCACGAGTTAGACTCGCTCTCCGTAAGACGTTATTGCCCCGTACATAGGTGCAATACGGATCATGGCAACCATCCCCAAGATACAATGGCTTTGGAGCCTTCCGCTCGTTGCACTACGAAGCAAAAGCTATCGACAAATCGTAAATTAGTATCCGGAACTTTCGGACTCAATTCTAATGCAACACTACATTTCTAGTATTCATGCACTTGATAACCGTTGAATTAATTCAAAGTGTTAAATTAATTCAATTCAATCTGAAATATTTTCATTGACAATGTGGGAGGATCTATTTATAGTTTTCCAAGAGTTGCGAGTAATAAGTGTAATCTTCACATTGCACTTTTCCAAAAAGTCGCATTCTTTAGGAAAAGTCATTTACCAAAAGTTATCTCTTTAATTTAAAGAGACACAACACTTTACCATTATCACAATAAATACATTCATTAATGTATTTATCCACATATTAAATGACATTAATTTCTCATTCACACTAATTTGGTTTTGAAAAATCAAATCAACCAAATTTATTTACGCAAAATGGATAATTAAATTTTCACTTAATATTTAATTATAATATGGTCAAAATCAGTATTTCCAATAATTCACCACATGAATGAAATTAATGCATTTGACTTCCTAAGAAAGTTCTGACGAACCGCTACTGCACTAGGATAGGTAGGGACTGACTTTGAACCATTCTTAGTAAGATGTCATCGGATTTACTCACTACTCTGTGAACATGATGTCTTAAATTGGTCGGCTTTTGTATAAACCAAGACAATGACATATACACAACAACAACTCTGATACCCTTTGGTTCTCATGTTGTTTTCCATTTTGGTCCTGTACCTATATTGGATTCATAAGCGTGTAATGAATTTCTCAGTTAGAACCGGCCCCACTTCAATGCTTATATAGGTGATCTCCTATCAAGGGTACCCTGCAATACTCCACCCGTAAGATATAGGAACCATTAAAATCTATTAAACTTAATCTTACCACATGTCAACAGGTTTTATGCACCTGAAGGAATTTAGAAGGTGCAATGTTGCACTTGAAGGGATTCGAGAATGAGTTTTTAAAAAAAATTCAAATGCGTAACCGAGTGCTTCATAACTTAGTTGTCTCATTGAACCAAGTTCTTGAGATCCTCCAGCCATCATGGATGAGTTACCGTTATGAACACCCTTTTATGTGTGAGTTTTTAAACCTCATTCCCCTTACCCGTATTCTCTCTAAACATCTCATCTTTAACCGGCTGGGTCTTTTCCAAAATGCAATCACTATTGCATATTTATTTAGAGATTTTTCATGACATTAGTCCCCCACATTTCAGTAATGGGCTCAGAGTCTATGTCAAAATATTCAGTTTGCTTTTGTGTATCATTTTAATACAACAGGATATTTATTCCTTTTTAGAAATATTTCTAAATTGTTCAACTAACACAGATAAGCACTAGTAATGCTTTAATCTTTACAAGTCATCTCCCACACTTCGAGATAATTTTAGGATCATTCTATCCTTATTTCATTTCACACGATTTATCTCCTTGTGTGGTAACTTTACACGAGATTGAACAAATCCGTTTAACTTGTGTAATTTATTCCAGTAGGCATCCACTCTCTTTTGATTTTCCATTTAGCTTTAAGACCACGTCTTAGCTAACCATATTACATTTCGAATGTATATCTCATGGAGAGACTCTTCTTCTCCCCCACATTCAAATGTATCTATGGTGAGAATATATCTTTTAAAGTCGAGTTGCTCGTCCATTTCACTTAATATTTCATCAAATATTAATTTGGACACAATCCTGAAACAAATTGAAAAATCAAGCATTTTGAATTCACTCTTGAAGTCACACCCAAATACCAAAATTAAATCCAATTTTCAATGTGACCGTAAATGTCACTTTTTGACTCTTAAATAATTTTTCACTTACTTATGCGAGTCAAAAAATTCATGGTCAAGTCCAAAATTACAATTTGTGCTATCATGCACAATCATTTATTAGGACTTTAATTATCTCTATTTTTTACTCAAGAATAATTATCAAATAATTAAAACGAGTCCAAAAGCATCCTAAATATCATTTGCGCTCTCAAGAATAATTTTTTATGAGACTTTAGTTCCCACCATCTACTCGTTAATAATTTTCAAGTAAATTGTATGATTAAAACTTTTGGACCAAGTCCAAATCACAATTTATGCTCTTTCAAGCACAAATTTAAACTTAGATTCACAAATCATGAATCCATCATGATCCAAATTAGATTATTTCTTAATTTTTTTAGGAAAGATTGTTTCTTAATTTGGTTTCTCAATCTAAATGACCTTCAGCGCAAAAAAAATAATTTGACACTCAAATTTTATTAATGAAGTTTTGTCGCTTACTCGACTCTTAAATCAAGATTCAGTAAATGAAATTTGGCCAATTTTATTTAGGCAGCAAACAGGGCCTAGCTCAATTAAATATTAATTGGGCTCACTTGCCAATTAGTAGCCACTTTCACAACATTGTGCCTTTTATCACAAACATGGGTTTTCCTATGAACCATCGTGTTTATTCGAGAGGAAACATATATATTTTGGCAAAATTTTGTATGAAAATAGTTCATAATAAGCTTATCATGAATCAATTTTAAAGTATCAAACATTTAATCAGATGTATCAAATATCTCATCAGGTGTATCAACAAATTGCTGAGATTAATTAAATTCTATATTAACCTCAAATTTTGATATACATGATGCATATTTTGATAAATTTGACCAAATATTTGATACTTTAAAATAATTTAATAATAAACTTTTTATAAACTATTTTCACACAATATTATTTTATGTTGTGACTTGTGACTAGCAGCGTTGCGGCCGACAATTATCGATGGCCATCGTCACAATTATACTGGCATCCCCGGCTAACTGTAGCATTAACAAATAACATGAAAGCCTTCTTTTAAAGAGTCGGGAATTCCTTTTACCGGTCATCGCCTGGGCTTCGCAACCGGTGCAGTCAAGCCATTCGCCGGCTCGCACAATGGTCCGGCGCCGCACACTCAGTACTGGTTGGTGGCGCTTCCGCCTCATCTCGCCGGATCTGGCGCAATTGAAATTTAAACTCAAATACACCTATTTTCCACTAAATTTGCCACCAACAGTAAAATCACCTCCAATCATAAAACTCAAATCTTAACTCAACGGGAATATTCTTTTAAAATATTCTTACTTTAATACAATTTGTTTTTTATTTTATCATTATTTACATATAATTAATTTCATAAATTGATATTCATATTTAAATTTTTAAAAATTAAATTAATAAAAATATAATATATTTAATAAAAATAATTAAATAACAACGACTCGGTGATATAAGAAAATTTAATAACATAATTCTTCACATTACATATTAATATAGAAAAATTACACATCTAATAAAACATAATGCAAATTTAAAAATATTACAAGATAATGAAAATTATATAAATTACATATTGACAATCATTAATTCTCTGAATTAGAATATTTTTCCCAAAGGTGTTCAATCAGAGCATTGTGGAGTTCGTAATGAGCATCTACATTCTTGACTTGCCTATATCGATTAAGAAAAATTTGAAATCTCGAATTGGAATTAGTTGCCCACTGTACCGGTGAAGTTGTTACTTCTCTTGCTTCCACAATCGGAGTACTAAGATCTCGCTCATCTTCAATTATCATATTATGCATTATGATGCATGCAGTCATTATATCTTTCATATCATCAGTTGAATAAAAACGAATTGGATTTGCTATAATTGCAAATCGACTTTGGAGGACTCCGAATGCACGTTCCACAGCTTTTCTACACGCTTCTTGCTGTTGTGCAAAATATTTATTTTTTGGTCCACGTGGATCACGAATGGTTTGTACTAGAGTTGACCATTTGTGTTATATGTCATCTGCTAAATAATACCCCGTGTTGTATTCTTTTCCTTAGATAACATAATGCACAAGAGGAGAAATACCTCTAATTAGATTAGAGAAAAGGTGGGACCTCTCCAACAAATTAATATCATTATTAGATCCCGGCATACCAAAATATGCATGCCATATCCAAAGATCATAATCAACAACAGCTTCAAGAATGATCGATGCTGAACCACTGCGGCCTGTATATTGTCCAGCCCATGCTATAGGACAACTTTTCCACCTCCAATGCATACAATCAAGACTACCTAACATTCTTGGAAACCCTCGTTGCTCACCTATCAGAAGCAGCCTCGCAATATCATCAGCAGTCGACGATCTTAAATATGTCTATGAGAAAACCTCCACAATGGCACGACAAAATCGTTTCATACATTCAGTTGCAGTAGACTCTCCGATTTTTATATATTCATCGGTTGTGTCTACTGTAACCTCATATGCTAGAATACGAAATGCCGTTGTTATCTTTTGAAGTGTAGACAAACCAAGTCTACCAACTGCATCTCTTCTTTGTACAAAATATTGATCATGATTTTTAACAGCATCCACGATTCGAAGAAATAACCTTCGAGACATGCGAAATCGCCGACGAAATATTGATTCGTTGTATGTTGGATTTTCAGCAAAGTAATCATCAAATAGATTACGATCTGCAATTTCTCGATCACGATGTATGACTCTATGACCGACAATTGAGCCTCCACGAGTAGACTCAATATTTGAATTTGTTAGCCACTCGCTAAAAAAATTATTATTGGATGTGGCTATCTCATAGAAATTTTGATTTTGCTTATTGAAATTGGTGATGATGCGTTCATACTCTTCAATATCATCATCATCAGAAGAAGATATATAAGAAGAGCTAGCGAAATTAATCTCCACCGTAGATTTAGTCTGAAAAGTAGTGAGTGTGTAAAAAAGCACAATCCATGTGCATTCAATTTTGACCATTGATAACGATTTCGATCTTTTAATCTCCACCGTAGATTTAGTCTGAAAAGTAGTGAGTGTGTAAAAAAGCACAATCCATGTGCATTCAATTATGATAGTTGATAACGATTTCGATCTTTTAATCTCCACAGTAGATTTAGTCTGAAAAGTAGTGAGTGTGTAAAAAACACAATCCATGTGCATTCAATTATGACCATTGATAACGATTTTGATCTTTCAATCTCCAGCGTAGATTTAGTCTGAAAAGTAGTGAGTGTGTAAAAAAGCACAATCCATTCTATAAATACTCCTTTGAGTAACTATCTCATTTCAATTTCAATTCCGTGTATTATTTCTCATTTCTTTCTTAGAAAATTTTCAATGTCGAACTGTCGAACTTCGTCTTATTCTTTAGAGGAAGATATTCACCTTTGTAATATATATGTTGAAATCTCTCAAGATCCAATTGTAGGAAAAAATCAAATGGGGAATATATTTTTGTCACGTATAGAAGCCAACTATAATTCCACTCGATCAGAGACCATTCGTGTAGATCGGAATGCTAAGTCATTGAGGGATCGTTTTAATGTTATCAAAACTGCTGTTAAGTCATTGAATGGATGCATTGTGCAAGTTGAACGAGAGAATCCGAGTGGTGCTTCAAACGAAGATATTGTAAGTTTATATTCTTGTTTTTTTTATAAGTAATATCTTTAATTAAAGTCTTAATTTTTTTTTCTATATATAAACCATGCAGATGTTTAGAGCAAAGCTCCTGTTGATGATTGATCCAAAGTATAAAAAAGGATTTAAGTTTGATCATGTGTTCACCAAAGTGAAAGATGTTGTGCATGTGGGGAATAACAATCAACCACGCATCAGAAAGAACGCTTCATCACAATCAGATGCATCAATGCCAAATTCTCCAGTTTTCTCTTTTCGGGAATATCTCAATTCGATATCAACTTAAGTGATGATGCTGATGGTGGATCATCATCTCAGATACGACCATAGGGGGTGAAAAAATCTAAATTGAAGAGAAAAAAAGATGAAGATTCATATCGTGCTATGAAAGCCATGGAAGAATCAAATAAATGAATTGGAGATATAATGACTGAATCAAACCTCCAACAACGGAGAGCCATAGATGAATTTGCAAAAAATCAAGAATGAAGGTATGAACTTAAAATTATGGAAAAAGACTTGACGACCATTGCTGATCCGGTTAGACGTGAAAGGTTTCGAATTGAGCAATTAAAAATCATGCAAAAAATTCCAGTCAAACTCAATTTGGAAATCATCCACAGACATTTGGGCAATTTTTTGGTGATATTGGAGGATCTGGAAATGATCTTGGAGTACTAAAATTTGTATGGGTCCGAGTTGACTTGTATTTTATTTGTGTAGTTATGCTTGTGTCTTTTATTTATGTATTTCTTATTGTGTTTTAGCATTGTATTTTTTTATGTTCTATGATTTTATTTTCTATGTTGTAATTTTTTTAAAATTTAAATTTGATATGTCTTTTAATTAGTTACAATTTTAATTTTTTTAAAATACAACAATTATTTATATTTTAATATTTAATTTTTATATCACATAATGTTATAAATTTAATTCAATACATAATAGTAGTACATAATATTACATAATTTAAATAATAGATCACATAAAAAACAATTAAATAAACTATTGAACAATATAATAAAAATGATAAAAAGAAAAAGAAAAAAAGAGGTAGTTTGCGGCAATGAACAGTGTGTGGCAAATTTGCCACACACTGTTCACAAATGGCAAATTGAGGAATGATTTGAGTTTGCATTGGAAGAGGTTTGTGTGGCAAATTTGCGGTTGAGTTGCAATTTGCCACTGCATTGGGAATGCTCTAACCACTTTCACAACATTGTGCCTTTTATCACAAACATGGCTTTTCCTATGAACCATCGTGTTCATTCGAGAGGAAACATATATATGAAAATAGTTCATAATAAGCTTATCATGAATCAATTTTAAAGTATCAAACATTTAATCAGATGTATCAAATATCTCATCAAGTGTATCAACAAATTGCTGAGATTAATTAAATTCTATATTAACCTCAAATTTTGATATACATGATGCATATTTTGATAAATTTGACCAAATATTTGATACTTTAAAATAATTTAATAATAAGCTTTTTATAAACTATTTTCACACAATATTATTTTATGTTGTGACTTGTGACTAGCAGCGTTGCAGCCGACAATTATCGATGACCAAATTTTCACAATTATACTGGCATCCCTGGCTAACTGTAGCATTAACAAATAGCATGAAAGCCTTCTTTTAAAGAGTCGGGAATTCCTTTTACCGGTCATCGCCTGGGCTTCGCAACCGGTGCAGTCAAGCCATTCACCGGCTCGCACAATGGTCCGGCGCCGTACACTCAGTACTGGTTGGTGGGGCTTCCGCCTCATCTCGGCGGATCTGGCGCGACTGATGGAGGAGTTTAAATAAAATTTTGAATATTATTCAATTATATATAATAATCCACATAAGAAGTGGATAAATGAATTCTTGGAAGTTATTTTTTCAATGGGAAGTTACGATAACTTCTTTTATTGACTTACTGGGATATTCAACAAAAAGGAGTAAGAATGGATTTCTTACAGAAATGAATCTCTAGAAAAGTGTAGAAAAGATTTTCCTTCAAGATTGACTCCATACTCAGATAAGACGATTATACACACATTCCTAAATTGACATTACTAATTCGTGAATCAACGTACACATACCATTCTGTGTATTGGACTCGGAGTACGGAACTTTTGGAGATGAGGAAAAAGATAAACGAGGATATCAACAGGGTTCGTAATTAATTCCGCATTAAAGGTAAGTCACCTTTTCGTGTTGGTCATGAGATTTGATTTCGCTATCAATTCCAACATATGGTATCAGAGCCATATTGTTGGTATCCCGTTTTCATTAATGACATGCTTATTATTTTTTGCAGCGGTGATATTTTTTTTGGAATTTTGTGATTACTGCAGTAATGGGTTTTGATAATTTTTGTGAAATCATTTGTTTTGGGCATGATATATGTATCATATGAAATGATTTTAAGTGATGTTGTTGCTGTTCATAACGTCAGGCCATGTATGCATGAATTCCTTGCTTAATTTTTTTTATCCCGTACGTATATGTCCTCTGTTAGGTCAAATTTTTTCGTTGATCAAAATGGATTGATTTTGGTATCAATCGATAGAGGGTGAGACGAGGATTTCAGGGATAATTTATATTCAATTTTTGGCCAGGTGGATTAATTGTTATGATTTTTCAAAGTTTAGAATTTTTTCAAAACTGACCCAATTTTAAAATACAAAATATGATTTTTTTTGGAAATCTTTCGTACAGTTTCTGAATGCTGGGTGATAGTAGGTATGATGAAGATTCCATACATATTTTTTGTGTAATTTTTGGATAAGAAACAAGAGAGTTATGAATTTTTGAAAGTTTTCGTGACTCGATTTTAGATCTGAAATTACACCATGAAATCGAATGAAATCGAGTTTCTTCTTGGTATGGTTTTAATCTACGTCTCATGAGGAATCCATCCATGTATCGTTTGTGAATTTTTGTTGAGTTTTGAGCAAGATACTAATTTTTGAAAAAATTTCACGATCGGGGTCTGTTTGAACTTTTTCAGAAACTTTTGGGTCTGTGTTTAGAGAATTAGATACTCTACAGGGGCCCAAATGTAATTACTCAAACTCAGACCCACTTAGAGGCGGGTCAGACCCGACCCGGACATCACACGACGACTGCTGCGATGGCGGTGACGCGTGTAACCCACGCACCGGCAGACGGTGGCACCGGCGGTGGCGCGTGAAAAACACGCGCCGGTGACCGGAAAATCCGATGGTGGCACGTGAAGTCCACTCGCCGGCGGTTGACGGCCGCGCTTGTGATTCATGCGCCGACGACTGTCCGGCGGTAGGTCGGTGCGTGCGGGCGCGTGCTGGCGCGTGGCGGCACGTGCAGGTGCGTGGCAGCTGCTGGCGGCACGTGCCAGTGCGTCCGGCCGTTTCCGCGCGTGTTCTGGAGCGTGCTGTCCTATTTCGTCTTGTTTTCGACTATTTTCAGCTCGTTTTATGTCCGTTCGGATGCATTTTCATGTGTTACAATGTTGTTTTTGAAGTGTGGCTTCATTTAAATGTTTTATTTGCTTTAAGGACTTATGAGAAGACCTTTTAGTTGATAATATGTGTTGTATGTTTTCAATTCTTTAATTATGTTTAATTGGTGTGTGATAATGTTTGATGTGCTCCGGTTAATCCGGGAAAGTGGGAGCCAATGAAGTTAAGCTTAATATTCACTTGTGAATATACCTAATGCTAATTGGAAATTGTGTTCCATAAGCATTGAAATAGAGGAAATTCATGTGTTATGGTTTAACTAACACTTTTAGTGTGTTTGTTGTTTTTTGGGCTGCTCATTTTTCAGGGATGTCAGAGAGCGGTACAATTTCTGAGAGCGACACCAGGACCAGTGAAGAGGTCCTATATGATTTTTGAATTACAAAATGAAGCATACTCACAACTTGAGAGAACACTTCATTGAAGTATTGGAAAAGTTTAACTATTTGATGGTTATCATTTGCAACAAGCAACTTCCATTTGAAGCATACAAACAAATTAAAAGTTCTTATACCTGGGCTAGAACTCTTCCACCTTACTTGAAAAAGACTTTTGGGATGTGTGGAAGTCTTCGAAAAAAGGGTCCGAAGGATTAGAAATTATGGGTACCCTTTCTCATTCTTCGAGAGACAAAGATAGGACTCAAGCGCTTAGATCGGCATGCTTGAGGATGGGAAGGATTAGTCGTTCTGATTTTCTGAGATTAAAGAGTCGCAGAAAAGGTCAGACAAAGAATCCGTTCATGGATAAGAAAGGTCAAATGAAAAATCCATTTATGGATCCTCTAGCGAAGGCCATCTATAGTACCGGAACTACAGAGTTCGATGCTTCCAATTATTGGAAGACAAGAGACAAGTTAGATCGTGCTCTTCACGGATCTTCTTGAGTTGTTTTTTGAATAAACTATATTGATACTCATTGGAGTTTTTGAGTTTTTCAGTGATAACAGCTTATAACTTGTTTTTCTAGATAGTTGTGATTAAAGTGGTTGTTCAATGCTATTATTTTGTTTTAAATACTTGAACGTGAGTTTTATGTTTTGAAACTAGAATCAATTTTGAGATACATGATGAGATCGAAGATTAGTAACTCCAAGTTATTTTTCAAAATCGAATCGTGTGTCAATTTTTAGATGTCTTAGTTTGGCTCAGCATAAAATGTAATAAAACATTAGCACAGTGAATCACTTTATTGTTTAAGACAATGGCATTGATAGAAAATTTAGTATATTTTGGACAAGATAGGACTATTAGATGCGATCGACCTAGAAATGTCTGACCCAAGCTTTGGGATTGAGAATCGGAGAAATAGGGACCTTGTAGCTTATCTTGTGTATGAAATGAAATACTTCCACGACACGAGATCTTTGCTTAGTTTAGTGATCACAATGTTAGACAACATCTGAGGGATATGTGTAATATGATTACTGAATTTAAACAAGCTGGTCACAATTTTTCTGATAAACACCGAATTCAAGCTCTAGTCTGCTCACTACAAGATCATTGGAATCACCTCGAGGTCATTTTGACTTGAAATGAGAGTAATAGAATGTTTTGTTAAGCGGCTTATCAGCTAGATCTAGAGGTTGAAAGACTTACAGATGCTAAACATCCTTCTAGTACCTTCTTCTTTGTTAGTTCTAGTTCAATCGAAGTTTTGGGCTTTAAACGAATATAGAACTGGAAGAAAGGGAAGAAGGATATTTGATCGGATAGTGGGAGGTAGGATAACAATACCTAAGGCAATGCAATCAATATGAAAAGAAAGAAGAAGCGTGTTCAAATGAATAAGAAGGATATGAGAAAAATGACATACTACAACTGTTGTGAGCATGGTCGTTTTGCACATGAGTGACCTGAGCCTTGATAGGACAAGGCATATCCATCTGATTTCATTATTTGTAGATGTCTCTAAATTGTTGTTTTTAACTGAATCTTGTCCTTGGTGGACTATAGATTCAGAAACAACAGATCGAGATATTTGGAGACATGGGAGCCATTGTACATAATCAATGGATTTGAGTAGGATATAATACTGGAGTCAAAGTCGAAGACTTGTGACTTACAGAATTGACTCTGACTGGGTCATATTATTATTCAACAAGATGATCAAAATAGCTCTTTAAATCACGTTTTATCTTTTTCTGTTTCATTTATGCTTGCTTGATTTGAGATACATTGTATTGTTATTTTTTAGAGGACATGGTTGCCATTCGCATTAATGTTAAGAGTTATCGTGATGGACTTATAGTTGTCAGCTTTATGTTTTTGGATGATGAAAGGACATCTTTTTAGTTATTATGAATTCAGTTCGTATCTATTGAATGATGGTTCTTCTAGTGATGCTTATATGATAAACATATTTTTCATACTAGTATAGGTCATTTTTTAAGCAAGATAGGCTAAATAGACTTGTGATTTATAGATTGGTGAATCTGGAATCAAAGTCGAGTAATCCTAATACGAACTTTTCTTGCTGGTTAAATGACCCAAAACTGTTTGAAAAAGTAGTAGAGTTGTGTTTCTGTTGCTATTATTTTTGGGTATATGGTTTCCTATTAGATAAGGACACAAGATGGATTTTTTTCCTATTTCATTACATTTAGAAATGACAAATCATGTTTTGATCCTGTCTGTATGATTTCTCATAAGTCTGATGTACTTGATGTTTCAGACATCTATTTGGATAAATTGAGGAATTGATTGGAGACATGAAAGTCTATCTAAACAATTCGGGGAATTGTGTAATGAAAAAGGGTTGTCTGACAATTGACTTTCCTTTATAGACATCAATGATTTGGTGTTGCCGAAAGAAGGAATAGAACATTGTTAGAAATGTTAAGATCCATATAGACACGAGCTAAGATACATATCTTTTAAAGAGATACGTTACTTAAATTGACTTATGTGTTTAATCTAGTGTCTTCTAAGTCTATTGCTACAACTCCATATGATTTAGGACGGGTAGTAAAACCTGTTTCTTGAGTACCCTTAGAACATCAGGATATGCAACCTTCACATGTTTTTTCGGAAAAATGTGGAAAGTTGAATCCTAGTTGTTGTGAGTATATTTTCATAAATTACTGTGAAAATTCTAAGGGATACATGATCATAGGAGCTTCAGTGGGAGCATGACTTGTAAGGAATCGCATAATCCATATTTTTTGGAATTAAGTTTTCCTTATAGAGATTGGCATTGGAAATGCTATACAGTTTTTCGAGATTAAAGAAACCAAAATCTATCTGATCCAAGTGGGAGAAGTTTTATCAGTTGATGATGTGGATCTTTGATAGATATTTGCTTGTGACGGTTGCCTGTTGAGGATTTAGTGACTCTTCAATTTGGTAATAGATCACACTCTCGGAAAAGTTTAAGGAAATAAGTGCTTGAGAAGCATTATGACATAGAAGGACGAGCCTTCTTTGTTTCTCCAGAATTTAGAAGAAAGCAATAGAAATTTATTAAAATCTATGAAGTCTAAACGAGTTAACAAACTTGTAGAGTTTTCAAAGGGACAATAAATTTTGGGAATAACTAGATTCTCAAGATTATAAGTTATCAAATGACTCAATAGGAGAGGTTTAAAGATCACTTGGTGGCTACTAAAGGATGTACTCTACTGAAGGGTTAATCTTTTTCACCTATTGTGAGATTTGCCTCAATTCATCTATTTCTAGCTATAGTGGCTTGTATAGGATTAGAATTTACATCAAAAGGACGTTAAGATTGTTCTTCTCAGTGGGAGAATTAGAAGATGAAATCTACATGGTATTGTAGGATTTATTCTTCAAGAACGAGGGGATAAAGTTCATAAATTGATAAGTCAATTTATAGACTTCAGTTATCCTCAAGATCAGTGGTGTTTTGAGATTTCGCTCGATTCTTATCTCATTCAACTTTGTTTCAGGAAAAACGAAGACCACTGTGCTAAAGTTAAACGCCCTAAGAATTGTTTTGTGATTCTATCTCTGATGTAGATGATGTGATGTAAGCCAGAAACAACATTGAGTATTCCAAGATGAAGAGGGTGAGACAGTGTAGATAATTAATGGTAATATCCATGAGAAGTGTTCAAAGAATTTTTGAAGTGGTTTTTAAAGACTTAATTCAAGAATGTCTTAGAACATCTCAAGATGGACACCTGCAAACCACTGGATACTCGTATTATAGAGGCAAGTATTTGAGTCAAGATATGTGTCCCGAGACTCAAGAAAGTTAGAAAGAGTTGTTCAAAGTTCTATACATAAATTAGACATCTGTTATGCCATTGGTCTACCTGACAAATATCTTTTTAATCCTGGGATAGTAAAGAGGATTATTCAGATATCTAAAGAAAGGGACTGTTGATCATTTCTTTTATTGTCGAGAAAACTAGATGACATTGACTAAGTATATTGACAAAAGATTGGAGTGTTGATTTAGTCGAAACGAAAATCAAATTCCAGTTAAGTCTTATTGCTCATCAGTGGAGCAATCTCACAGTGTAGCAAGCATTGCACTTGCACAGTGCTGTTCATATTGAATGCTTAGTTGTATGTCATATGTTTTCTACAGTTTAAGAAATCATTTGGTTGGATAAATTCCTTAAATTTTGGAGGATACAAACACACCAGTGGGAGTTGTGTCGATTCATTGTGATGAATAAGCAATCATGGCTTACACAAGGAATGCCAAATATTTAGGAAGAACCAAATATATCAATGCAAAGTCCTATCTTTGTTAATGATTCAGTTGATAAACTAAGTGATTATAAGATACATTTCTAGTCGATTGATGGTTGCAAATCCTTTTGACCAAACTTATTACTAAGTGATATGTTCATGGAAATTGTTTGAGTTTTTGAGTTTGCATAGGATTGAATGCAATTCGATTGGGAGGTTGAAGGTGTTAACTGGCAGTTTAAATTGTAATTGTCAGTATTTTATGAGTTATATGTGATTCAATCATGTATAATATGTATGTCGACAAGTTATGATTGGCTCTCTCACACGAGCAATCGCCTCTAAACTAGTGGGAGTTCAGAGATGAGATTATATCAATAAATATAATCGAGATAGATTTCAACCACGAATCCATCTAACTTGTTATGAAGCTAAATTTTACAGGTATCCTAAATGTAAGTGATTGGATATCTGGGTTAAGTGTATGGAATGCATTTGACTTGTAAATTTACACGATGTCAAGTTTAGATAAGACATACACTTCCTACCTTGGAAGTTATATACATTGTGACATGTGTTCATTGAGGAATAACATGTGCTTATGACCCTTAAAAGGAAATGAGAAAGATGGATCTCTGTTTTCTCATTATGTGTGAGTCCTAAAATTTCGATTACCCTTAGGACTTTCTTCTATATTTCTAAGACTACACTTTAGTGTTGCTACTTTAGCATGTTACCAACAACTATGATGATAAGAGTGAAACGGGACATGTCTAGGAAAGCAGCTACAGTGGGAGCCTATAGATACTTAGTGAGAAAGGAAGAATGTCTTTATTTAACACACTCTATTGTGATTCATTGACTAGTCAATCAAGCTATGTGTTTGATTATGAATACATTAGATTTCGCGAAAAAGGTTGAGTATGCTCTATGTTGAGAGATTCAATAGAGATATTTCAACAGGTGTTAAATGATAAGAGTTCTGGGGTATAACGAGTTGCCTTAGTATTCAAGTTGTTCTGATTGAGGTGCTATATACTCCCAACGGATGTATAGCATGGAAACTCAATGCACTCGTGGGTCACACAAGGTATTGTCAGAATAAGAATGTGGTTTATGAAGGAAATGTGTTAAAGACCATTAGACTTCATATGTGAGTGGGAGATGTAAATAATATTTTGAATATTATTCAATTATATATATATAATTAATATATATATATAATAATCCACATAAGAAGTGGATAAAAGAATTCTTGGAAGTTATTTTTTCAATGGGAAGTTACGATAACTTCTTTTATTGACTTACTGGGAGATTCAACAAAAAGGAGTAAGAATGGATTTCTTACAAAAATGAATACCTAGTAAAGTACAGAAAAGATTTTCCTTAAAGATTGACACCATACTCAGATAAGACGATCATACACACATTCCTAAATTGACATTACTAATTCGTGAATCAACGTACACATACCATTCTGTGTATTGGACTCGGAGTACGATACTTTTGGAGACGAGGAAAAAGACAAACGAGGATATCAATAGGGTTCGTAATTAATCCGCATTAAAGGTAAGTGACCTTTTCGTGTTGGTCACGGGATTTGATTTCGCTATCAATTCCAACAAGGAGATTCGAAGCGATATTCCTCCCGACAATGCGACTTGACCGTCATCTCATCCTTTGATTCGCGGTGAGAAGCACGACCGACAACTGCCCTCTTCACGCGCCACACGAGGGGGAAGCACCTCGATCAAGGTCTATCACCGCCATTTGGCCCTCAGCCGTGCTGTGGAGGTCCGTCATGCGGAGCGCATTACCTTGCCGTCCATGGTAGACAACAATCGATCAATGCCGCCGTCATGAGGCGTGTTTATGGTGCACCATCAGGATCTTCACATTGCCCTTAATTCTATCCTCAAACTCCAATCAGGGCAACTTCTGGAATGGCGTAGGTGAGATTGATACCCATCGAAATTCTGTATCTTTATTTCTCCTCTAATGGCTGATGTTAATCACGCATTAAGAGTATTATAGAAAATCCGGGGAATTTATTGTCCTGACTGTGCGGGCGAATTTAGGAGTTCCTTATGAGCATGGAAAAAATTTCTGCAAATCTCCTGCCCATATGGTGTTTGTGAAAATGCCTCTGAGAAAATTGAGCATTTCCTATTGGCATTCTTGTTTGAGTCGCCTTTTCTAATTCAATCTCTATTATTAAGCCTTCATCTCATCAAGTTCCATTTTCTGCCTACATTTTTTCCTTTTTTTTAAATGCAAGCTTCCATAATATATCCACCAAGGAGGTGTTTAGTTTCCTAAATAGGATAGATTGAGTAGGATAGAATTTCAATGGATTGTATTGATTGCAATCCTAATTTTAAAATAGTACTACCTCAGTCCCGTAGGAATTTGCACCCTACGGGATGACACATTTCTTAAGAAAAATGTGTTTTATAATAAAGTAGTGGCATATGGGTAAATATGTATATAAGTTTGTGAGTGTGCACGCAAATCAATGCTTCCTTTTTTAGTAGTGTGCAAATTTGTGTTGGACATCCAAATAAGGAAAGTGTGCACATTCCTGCGGGATGGAGGGAGTATGTGTTTGGTATTTATGATTGTTTTATTAAAATTAATTCGATGTAATAGTTGGGATCAAGTTATCCCTTTTTTGTAGGATCAGGTTGAATTCAAATATCAGGTCAGGATGTAATCCTGGGCTCAAATCCTAGAAACCAAACACAATTTTATTTAGAACTAGGAACTTAATCCACCCTAATCTATGAAACAAAACACCCCCAAGTGTGTTGTTCATCAAAGTGATCCCCTGAATGATCAAAACTATTCCCTGAGGCAAATAATTTTGCATAAGAATTATTTTCAGAGAATTAAATCATAAAAAGAAAATTTAAATTAAACTCCCTAAATTAATTCTAAATAATTCCGCCAATCATTGTACAGAGGCAGAAATCATCTTCGAATACACAACGAATAACGTCTTACGATTGCTGAAAAATTTAACAATAAATGGTGTGTGTAGACAAAGATGACTTATGCAAACTGACACGGTAAAGTCAAGACACAAATTAGACTCGCTCTCCGTAAGACGTTATTGCCCCGTACACAGGTGCAATACAGATAATGGCAACCGCCCCCAAGATACAAAGACCTTGGAGCCTTCCGCCGATTGCACTACGAAGTGAAAGCTATCAGCGAATCGCAAATGAGTATCATGAACTTTTGGACTCAATTATAATGCAACACTACATTTCTAGTATGCATGCACTTGATAACAGTTGAATTAATTCAAAATGTTAAATTAATTCAATTCAATCTGAAGTATTTCTAATGACAATGTGGAAGGATCTATTTATAGATTTCCAAGAGCTGCGAGTAATATGTACTCTTCACATTTCACTTTTCCAAAAAGTCGCAACCTTTAGAAAAAATCATTCACCAAAAGTTATCTCTTTAATTTAAAGAGACACAACACGTTACTATTACCACAATAAATGTATTCATTAATGTATTTATCCACATATTAAATGACATTAACTTCTCATTCACACTAATTTGGTTTTGAGAAATCCATTTACGCAAAATGGATAATTAAATTATCACTTAATATTTAATTAAAATATTGTCAAAACTAATATTTCCAACAATTCACCACATGAATGAAATTAATGCATGTGACCTCCTAAGAAAGTTTCGACGAACCGTTACTGCATCGGGATAGGTAGAAGCTAACTTTGAACCTTCCTTAGTATGATGCCATCGGATTTACTCGCCACTCAGTGAACATGATTTCTTGAATTGATCGATTTTTTGTGTAAACCAAGACAATGACATATATATAACAACTCTAATACCCTTTGGTTCTCACGTTATTGTCTATTTTGGCCTTTTTTTCTATTTTAGTTCGATATTTTTGTGGGACATAATTTATATATTATTCAATTAGTACCAAAAAATAGTATTATCGTTCCTTATTTTATTAAACCGAATATCCATGTTAATCTATCAAGAAAAAGTTTTCTATTCTCTTCATTCCAGTTTTGTTTTCTTATTTCACTATTTACCCCTATTAACACCTTATTCTACTAATAAACAAAACACAAAAATTTTTCCTTTTGTCATTCACTTAAATTAACTAATATATTTTCATAAAAAAAATAATATTTTATCACTTAAATTAACTAATATATATTCCTTTTGTCATTAATTTTTTTGAGAAATAAAAATAAAATAAAATAAAACTAGCCCCCCCCGGAGTATGAGACTATCTCATGCTTGAGATGTGATATTCTAGGTTGTATCACACATCATCCATTTTCAGTGAAATGCATGACACCATCTCACACAATTTTTCTAATAAAACGTGTATTATTGTAAAATTATTATCATTTCATTCTATACGTATCATAAATTATATTTCAAAGGTGGTTTTCAAGAAGAATTATATGATTTATTAATTTTATAAAATTTTAAGTTTATAAGTAATAAATTCATAATCATCATAAAATTAAGGGACAGTTGCGAAATAATACATTTTAAACACTCTTTTCAAATTGGTACAATATGCAAAAAAATAAAAAAAATATGTTATTCAACTTATGTTTACTCTACTATCCAAAAAATTTATACCAATTTAAAAATAACGCATTAAAAAAGTATCAATTTGAATTTATGTCTAAAATTGAACACTTAACTTTTACGAGTTTTTAGTAAATTTGAGCAATTATGTCAAATATGTCTGATAAAAATTAAATATCATTTAAATGCTTAATTAAATTATATGATTATATTATTATAGTGACATTCATGATAATCAAAGTTGTACAAGTCGAAAATCAGTAATCGAACATTTTTTGACCGTCTAGTCGCCGTCTATTTTTTTTTTAAAAAAAAGATAAAAATATAAATTTTGGGCTGCCTAGAATCGCCAAGAGGGCGCCTAGGACCGCCTAGGCCAAAATTCGCCTAGAATTGCCAATTTTTAAGAAATGTCCTGATATTAGGAGGACCCGCTCCACATAATTTTAACATATACATATTATATATATAATATTAAATATATAAATATTATGATATTATAACTAGGGTTCAATAAATTATTTTTCAAATAAACCATTCAATTCATTACATTATTTTGTTATCATCGAAGAAGTGATGTTTTTCTTATGTTGAATTCTAGTATATTAATTTTTAATGAATAATATATGTATGGGTTTAAATATTTGAATTTAATATGTTGAAACTTGTATACTTTATGTATTTATTGTTGATTAAATCATTCAAGTGCATATCAATATAGTATTTTTAAAAATAAGATATTTTATGTAACATATTTGATATGTGTATTAAAAAAAAAGGACATGCCGGTCAGGGCAGGTAAAAACTGTCGGGTTCGCAGGGCGAGGTGGGCCCGGTACAAGTCAAAACTAAGATGGGGCATGGCGGTTCCCATGTTCAAAAAAATTCTGGCGGGACAGGTCCTAGGACAGACCAAACCTGTCCTAAATCCGTCCCATTGCCATTCCTACTAACAAAGAGAAGGAGTTGGTTGAATCATTAGTCGAACATCTTGCAGAACTAGAAAATTGGGGACATAGGCCACGTAAAAAACATCGGAGTACCGAGAGGTAGTTGGTGTTGGATTTTAGATATACGAACCTCAAATCCATAGCAGCGGAAGACATCGTTCTCCAACAATGAACTAGATCGAATTGGTTGCACAAATAAAATAAATATAATTAGATCTAATCTAATTCAAAATATCCGTACATTGTTCGTGTGCCAGATACCCCTAGCTACTATGGTATCCACGTAATCCTGATCTACGAATTAGCGATCTAATCGCTAGTATATGGAGTCTCTAGTGGAATTTGCTAGGAGAATTCGGCACTAGAGAACAACAGAGAATAATTAGGTTTCGATTTGTGACTTGAGAGTCTCTTAACTCATATATATAGTAAATGTTTACATAAAATCTAGATCTTACTAACAGGCTTTTAAGCCCATCTTTATCCTTTTAACTTGACCCAGTCAAAACATTAAATATTAAATAGATATTTTACTCTCTATATATAATATATCTAATATATTATTATGATATATCAAATATATCACCTATTTAATTAAATCTAATTTAATTAAATAAAAATAATTCCATCTAATAGGATTGTTATATATTTCTCTATAAATTAAATATATTGATCAAATCAAATATTTAATCTAACCAATTCTTATTCGTTGACATGAATGACTTGTTGTAGTCCCTCATATATTATATGATTAGTCAAACTAATGGTCTTAGTTGAGCTCTAGACAATAAACAAGACAATCTCAACATATGAGGTACGTTGCGACGATACAACAACAACCTCTAATGTGAAGTTCATAGTGATACGACCATTTCATTCATGAATACTCTAATTAAGTCTAAAACATGATGATGTGTATATTCAAATAACTTAATCACATTATCTCATATTACTAATTGATCATGTTGTCACATTTGAACACTATTTCAAATGCGACATGCATTGGCCAATAACTAACGATCCAATTAGTTATGAGAAGATGAGTATTTTCTCCAAATCTATTTGAGGAATGAATCCTATCTTATCTCAACTATCACGCACATGTACTTTATGATGCGCTCAACACATGTCATATCTACCCCTTTCAGAGTGCAAGCATCGTTCATGGTCAAAGCCCATCACTCCGTACAAGTCGTGTGTATTGACCTCAAGTCAGAGGAGTATTACATTACTCCACAAACTGATAGTCCCATAGACACGTAAATAGAATATATCAAATGGTTTCTCAGTTGGTTATGTCAATACTCTTCAAAGTATTAAATGTGTGCTACTGAAAGAACAAATATTTTTTTATATATATTCACTTGTTTTTGTAGAAATAATTTTTTTTAATACAATGTAAGAGCAATATGTGTGATACTATAAGAAAAAATATTAGTTTTTCATAAATATTTATTTATTTTTATAGAAATTATTATTTTTTAA
This sequence comes from Prunella vulgaris, assembly GCA_026898435.1. Lineage (NCBI taxonomy): Eukaryota > Viridiplantae > Streptophyta > Magnoliopsida > Lamiales > Lamiaceae > Prunella > Prunella vulgaris. Next base: position 7,317 of record JAPKLY010000759.1, on the reverse strand, counting down.
GATGTAGTAACACACATTTTATCTTACAGTAATACGCATACGTTCATGTAGTATACATTTTGGGACTGCCGAGATATAATAACACATGTAAGGTATTATTACATTAACAACATATTATCAACATAAAAATCAATGAAAAATAAATTAAGAAACTCATATTTGTTCTTGTAAAAATACATATTATCCTTATAGTTACTTTAAAAGTACAAAAAATTAATTTTTTAAAGATGTAATAAGACACATTTTTTCTTACACTAACACACATATGTTCATCTAGTATACATTCTGAGACTGCAGAGATAGTAATACATGTAAGGTATTATTACATTAAAAATATATAATCAACACAAAATTAATAATAAAATATAAAATATATTAAGAAACACAGATTTATTCTTGTTAAAATACATATTATCCTTATAGTTAGTTAAAAAGTACAAAAAAAAATTAATTTTTTAAGATGTAGTAACACACATTTTGCCTTACAGTAACACACATATGTTCATGTAGTAGAAAATCTGGGAATGCCAAGATATAGTAACACATGTAATGTATTGTTACATTAACAACATATAATCAACATAAAATCATTAAAAAAAGAAAAATAAATCAAGAAACGCATATTTGTTCTTGTAAAAATACATATTATTCTTATAGTTACTTTAAAAGTTTAAAAAATTAATTTTTTAAGATGTAGCAACACACATTTTGCATTACAATATCATACATATGTTCATGAAGTATACATTCTGGGACTGCTAAGAATTTTTCTTGAAAATTTTATTTGACCTGCAAGGATCCGCAAATTTTTATTTGGATATATTGCACGGATCGTGTACGGTGCAATATTGTATATTAGAATTTGTGGAGAGAAAAATGTTGGGTTGGGTGCTTTAGGCTGATACCATATAAATGACATTTGATCATTAATAAGCATCGTGATTTGATTTTATTATTAAATAATGTGTACAATAAGGCTGCACTTGGTAGAGGTTAATAAGCCCATAATATCACTTTTATTATGTATGTAATCTTATTTGGTAGGCTTGCATATATTAATATGGATCCGGTTTTTTATGCCGACCTGGTAAGTTTATACACGTTATTACTGCCATTTCACTATTTCCAATTGCAAGTTCTATTTCCATCTTCATGCCCTACAAATTTCATCGACCTTCTACTGTGGATTTTACAAGCCAATTTTTTCCTCTTCCACACGTTTCAATTCACAATTTCGAAACCTCTTTTACTTTTCTGTTCGTGATTTTTTCTTTTATTCGTGACTTCTTGGGTCCATGGAGAACATGTTCGATTGAATATTTCACTTCGTTGCTTTGAACACCTTCAGTCCACCGTCGCTTTTGGTTGAGGAGAACACCTTCAAGTTGAGCATCAGGTGTTTATTCATTTCGTCCTTGGTGAGAAATAGTCACAACTCCGTCGTACTATCGGTGGTTGAGATCTATTCGAAGGTTTGTTTTTAGTAACACAATATCAATTTTATTTCCCCTAATTTTATTTGCACTAATTTACCCTAATTTGTGTGAAATTTTGATAGCTTTAGAATGTCTTGAACTTTAACCCTAATTTGCCTTAATTTTATTTGCTCTAATTTATGTGAAATTGACCTATGTGGATGGTCGAAGTTTGTCCCCTAAGTATTTTTCCTTCAATTGGTCGACTTTATTATACCAATTAATTAATTAAATAAACTAGCAGCACAATGCCGCAAGTGATTACACTATAGCTGATGGTAAAATCACTTAAAACCAAAATTTTTAGTTGAAAGTATTAACTCATTGTATTCTTGTTTACTGTAATTATCAAGTGACTAATATTTCTTGCTCTTGTACAGGGCAGACTTGCCACTCTTTCATCTATATGAAAGATAGCAAGATATCCCCTCTAATGGTAGATTAGGAATTAAAATAGGTCCTACCATATATTTATTAGATATTATGGTTTGCTGCTATACTTAATTTGAACTGCGGAATATTTTAGCTTATACTTAATTTGAACTGCTGCTGAATGTTTTAACTTATACCTCTCCTATAATGCTTTTTTGTTCATTAAATAATTGCCCTGGATGTGTGGTGTTGTTTTATTTCTTTTGATTTGACTCTTATTCTTGTTTGTGTATTTTGCAGAGACCATGTTGTTTGACTAGAAGAATTGGATGTCATGATGTCCTTAGCCAAAAGAAAGTTAATTTTAATTTTATTGATACACCGTTTCATGCTTAAGAGAAAAATTCTTTGTTTCTTGATTGCTTACTTCCTTACTAAATCTGATAGATCAGTTAGAAGGCGTCACATAATTGGTAGCTCTTACACTATGATAAGTAAAATTCCTATTCAACTTCATTGAATATAATTTATTTGTTAATTGATCCCGATTGCATACTAAATCTACGGATGGATTGGAATACTTTTGCTCGAATTCGCTTACTACTACGTGAATTAGGTGGGTTAAGTAACCAAAGATATGTGTCTATGGAAGAGCAAGTATCAATGTTCTTATCTGTGTTGGCTAATCATAAAAAATAAGGTATTATAGGACACGACTACTTACGATCAGGTCAAACAGTCCATCGATATGTTCACATTGTCTTGAAAGATATTTTAAACCTACACAACCTGTTCTTGGTTAGGCCTACTCCTGCTCCTGCTGATTCTACGAACCCAAGATGGAAATGGTTCAAGGTTAAATTGCTTACAACTTTAATTATTCCTTTTTAATATTAAAATAATTTTTTAAAATAACATCTGTACATTTCTAGGGCTGTCTTGGTCTCTAGATGACACATATATAGATGTTCAAGTTGGTCCTAATGATAAGCCTCGATATAGGACTCGAAAAGGCCATATATCTACTAATGTGCTCGGAGTGTGTGACACAAAAATGAGATTTATGTATCTGCTTCCTGGATGGGAAGGGTCAGCAGCTGATTCGCGAGTCCTTAGAGAGACTCTGTCACTCGAACAAATGGACTCAAAGTCCCAAAGGGTATGATCCTAATCAATATTAAACCCCATTCATTTGATTATATCCATGCATTTTATTATTCCTCACATACATCTATATCATTTACAAAGTATGGTTTGTTGAGTTGCTCAATATATAGTATGATATGAATTCAAAGTTTATTCCATGTTGCTATTCATGAAGAATAGAATTAAGTGAAATCAGTCCATATTGCTATGTAGTGAAGAATATAATTAATCGAGTGAATTCGTTTCTTGTGGTGGTCTTTCTGTATCAATTTTCTATGTGTTCTGTGGTACAATGAGCTATTGGAAAAAAATATGAGTTTACTATTTCATCTTGATACTAGGGTAGAGATCGATGTAAGTACTTGTTGCATGAAGATATGAAGTAGCAGTTTGTATTGCGCTCTTACTCAGTTCAAGTTATTGATTGCATCTGAATGCTTTTATGAAATTGATATTGAAAATGCAGGTCATTAAAGGGAGAATATATTTGATTGTAGAATATCTTTTATCAATCTTTTACTTGCATAACAATCATTTATCTTCATGTTCTTGAATTAACATGTGCATTTGGCTTCATTAATGATCTCACGTCCTAATGACCTCTTTCAGTTTCTTTTTACTAGAACACTAGTATATCAAGTACCAAGAGTTCCTTGATGTTTATTTTCTATGATATGTATTGGTGAGATATCTATTTGTTTGTTATGTTAATATGGTTTGTTAATTTTTTCTCTAACTCTTGTTAAGGGAATTATTATCTTTGTGATAATGGATATGCCAATTCGGAGTGTTTATTAGCACCATATAGAGGATGTATGTATCATCTAAAGGAGTGGGGTCTAAACAGCAGTCGACCAACTAATCCCCATGAACATTTGAATATGCGCCATACCCGAGCACGTAATGTCATAGAACGTGCATTTGACATCTTAAAAAATGCTTTGGAATACATAGAAGTCCCTCATTTTATCTCATGAAGACTCAAATTAGAATTATAATGGCATGTTTCCTATTGCACAACTTCATTCGATCTGTGATGCTGGTTAACCTGTTGGAGCAATTAGCAGAAGAGAATCCACTTGACGATGATGAGTTGCAACCTGCCGATATTATTGACACAGTTGAATCATTAGTGGATTTTAATAATTGGCATGAAGAGCTTGCCAATTCCATGTTCCAAATGTGGAGATCAAACAATTCATGAAGACACTTTGTTGATGTTATAAATTATTTGTTTACCAATTCATGTTCATTAGCAGTTTATTGCTGATATTTTCTAAATTGTGTGAGATAATTTATCTTGTATTTGTACAACTGGTATCTTACATTATTGTTATAAATGCTCCAAACTTATTTCTTTAAACATGTAATAATTGTAGTTGCCTTCACTTTCCTTGGGCAGTGTAGTAATGCAACTTTATTTTAAATAAGTAGTGAATAGATTGCTGCTATGTTTGTTGCCTGCCAAAAGAAATAGGAGTGCAGTAATTAAGGCAGCTGCATACTCACTTTGGAATCAATACTATTTACCATTGTCAGCCTCTTCTTTTATCCAATCTACTATTGGAAACACTAGACCATTTGTCTGTATCTATTTGTGCCCATATGCATGTGGAATACGCCACCTAATTATCATAATTATAACTCATCGAATTTCCTCTTCTATATGCCTATATATATTGGTACATACATATACAAATATTACCAACTCTAGAAATACTTATTAAACACATTCCCCCACAAAAGAACATTTTCTACAATAGAGGTTGGATCAAACCCATGGATGAAAGTTTGTGGAATGTTTGGTTCAACATCTCAACAAGGTCATTGGGTTCGACGATCGGAAGGAAATTCTAACCCAGTTGCAACTTCAATTGGAAAGGTCAATGAAGAATTTTTTTACAACTTTCTCAATCGAGGATGCTAATGCTAGGGTGAAATTTTTGCAAGATAGGTATTGTACTTTCTATGAAATACTGCTTGCCCCAAATGTTTATTGAGACACCGACTTCAACTTCGTGCATCTCGATAATAAAACATGGAGGCACTTAATCAATGTATGTGTAAAAATATTTCATTCACAAGCATTTTTTTCTAAGAAATATTATGCTTTATAAGTTGCTATTTTTTATGTAGTATAATCCTCTTACGAGAGCATATTACTACAAAGGGGAAGCCTTGTAAAATAGATTGGACATTCTGTTTAAGATAGATCAACCACCCCCCTACAATCTTCCATCCAACCCCAGTGTTATTGAGGTTAGCAATGACACAATTAATATCCCACTTTAGCCTCGTAGGAGCACAACAACACATCTTGTGTCCCATCATAGTGAAGAAGTGATTTCTCCAATAACTGAACATCGTTATGCAACTGCTAGGAGGTTATTTGATGAAGTTTCTGATCCTCTGACAGTCATCGATCATACCTCCAACAGAGCGAACCCCATCAATCTCAGCAGGTAATGTATCACCAAATACCCAATCTTCTCATTTTGACAACTCACCAATTAAGTGGTTTTGGTTCCAAAGTAGAAGGGATTAGTCTACTGTATCCTGATGAGTGTTTATATGAACTAGTTTGTTTTATTAAGTTATGTAATATTTGTTGCTATTGTCATTATTTATCCTTGTTTGTGTATTTTTTTTTAGTTTATGTAATAGTTGTGAGGATTGCCTTTACTTTCTTTCTGTGTGTATTTTCTTTTTTGTATGGTTATGTAATAGACCTGTTAGTATTTTCATTATGTATCCTTGTTTGGGGCTATTTGATAAGGGATATAAGCCCTATATAAACCCATATTAACACTTTCATATCATGGTTCTACAGTAGTATACGACTGTTTGATGGGAAGTAGTTTTTATATGTGAACCCGGAAATTATCTTGATGACCCGATACATATTATATGAAAGTTACTGTAGCCCCATAGTAAAATAGTAAGCCTCTCCCCCTATATTACATATCCAGGGACAAGATATTAGGTTCCTCAACTCCCCCCTCCTACATCGCAACACAATAAGCACACACGACAAAATCGAGAGATAAAAATTGATTCCCCTTTCTCATCGCAACATTAGCGCAAATTGCGACACTAGAATGAGAAGCTATCGGCGATATCGCGACGCCACCGAAACTCCATCGCGACGAAACGGCGGTGCTCTGTCTCTCTCCGTCGTGACGACTCCAGGGTTGTCCCTCTCCGCAAGTCCATCGCGATGCCTCCTGCTCTGTCTCTCTCCGACATCGCGACGCCTCCACCCCCCCGTCTCTCCAAAATCGCGACACCACGGTGAGATCCTGATTTTTTTTTGGAGTTCTTGTTTATTGGTGTTTGATTGTTTTGATTTGTGTTGTTGTTAATTTGTTGCTACTGTTAATTTTTCAATTGTTTTGATTATTGTTGATTTCCATATTACACACAATATTTGTTCTGCATTTGTTCGAATGAGAATGCCTAAAATTTTTAATTTGTCCTTTCAAACTGAAATAATCCCCAAAAAAATCGTAGTCCATGTGTTTTAGATTATTTGATTCAACCTCTAAAATTACAAACCAACCACTAACACAAATCAGCGACAAGCAGAAATAGCATACAAACAACTCAAACTTTGTTATTTATTTATATTCCTTATTTCATAAGTTGTATGTTGGGGGAATAGACACCAATCAACCAGTGTATCCACAATTCCACATTTTTGTAGTTAAAATGATTAATAAGAAATGAATTTAGCATCATCATATTCATTTTAGCATGCATCCTTAAAGTCAAGTAAGATTCTCTATAGCAGGTCTGATCTAATTTCAATTATTTGACTCTCACTATCATTATATTTGATTGCAGCCGCCGACGCCGATGGGAAACGCCGTGAAACTGTACTGTAAAGTGGGGGGAGTGGAGGAATGATTTTTTTTGGTTTGCCATAGTATTGGTGTGGCCCATTTTTACGTTATATCAAACATCCACTATAGATAAAGAAAATGGGGGCAAAAGTGTCAATTCATGTGTCTTATATGAGTAGTTGTATACCATATCAAACACCCATATAATATTATAAGATCCTTATTTACTATCTATCAAACACCCATATTAATATTTTATCCCACTTTATCTTATCTACCCTATACTATTTCTACCCCTTAAAAATTATACCCATATAAAAATCTAAAGCCTATCAAACACACCCTTTATGTAAAAAAAAAAAATGGTAATGTTATGTAAATGTAATAGTTGTGAGTATTTTCATTATGGGATTATGTAATAGTTGTTGCTATTTTAAATATGTAATTATGTATCCTTGAATTAAATGAATCAAATTAAAACA
>JAPKLY010000758.1:94162-147450 GCA_026898435.1 Prunella vulgaris | reverse complement strand
TTATACTTGCAGAAATACATATTTTCTTTATAGTTACTTGAAAAGTACAAAAAATTAATTTTTTTAAGAATTTGTAACACAGATTTTGCCTATTTGTAACACGTCTTTGCCCAAATTGTAACATACCTGGGAGCGAAAAAACCTGGAACTACAAGTTGCACGAATTTTGGAAAAAAATGTCCAAATCTGACCCGACCCGGTTTAGATCCGCGAATTTTTAAAAAATGGATATTTCTACGGTAGAAATTTGTACACAATTGTTGCTATATGTTATATATTGTGTTATTCACCCTTTTGGCAAGGAAATTGTGTTTATAGGTTAAATCAAGCGAAATCGAGGAAATCATGATTAGGAAGCCAAAACGACGTGATCTGAGCACTTGAGGAAGCTTAGATGATCAAGGGGGAGACCCTAGGAAGCTTGGACGAGCCATAGGATCGAAACAGAAAAAATTAAAAAACGGATGTCGGAAAGGCCGTTGACCGAGCGTTGACTAGCATATGACCAAGAGCCCGTGAGCTACCGTCCGAGTGATTTCTCCCTGGACCGTGGTCTGAGCCACGCTCGAGCACACGTTGAAGGGCACTCGATCAGCCATGATCGAGTGCCAGTGTGAAGACGTCCGAGCGCAATTCGGGATTTTTGTTAAGTTGAGGGCAATGTCGTCTTCTCATGCGTTTAATGATGGAAAAATGAGTCTTAATGATTGGAGCACTATATATACCCCAATAATCAGATTTTGGAGGGACTTTTGTTCATTTCATTTCATTAGATAGTTTAGAGAAAGATTAGTTGTAGTTACCAATTGGGGTTGTAGTTAATTTTCAATCTTCTCTCTTTGATTACTTTTAATCCGTCCGATAGATCGTTAATCCATTTTTGTATTAGATTCCCCATCGAATTCTTTATATTTGTACGGTAGCATTTAGCAATTGGAGTTCCGGATCAAGAGTTAGCCATATGAGGTGTTTGGGTTGTTCTTTCAATTATTACACAATTGGTAAGATTACTTGTAATTTCTTCCATATTAGTGTTAATCATGAATGTTCTTAGCTTAATTGTTGTTTTGATTTGCCAATTAGTCATGGGCTAATTCCTTTGTTGCATTGGTGTATGAATTCTAATGTGTAGTTTAGTAGTTTGTTAATCCTATGCATGAATGAGTGGTCTTGATGGATTAATTCTCTAATTTGATAATTAATTAAGCTCTTGGTGTAATCACTTGGATGTTTTGAGCCTATGTGAGTTAGCAACACATGAGAATTGAGTTAATTCATTGAAGTTCTTAATTGAGATTTGTGTACACCAAGTGTTTGTATTAATGTTTTTATGTCAATGAGAATTGCTTAGGAGCTAAGAACCTCTCAAATGGAGTATTAGGTGTTGTAGAGAGATCTAAGCACTTGATAGAGTCTCTAGACTTGTTTAAGACATTAAGGGATCTTATGCATGCTAGGATTGGTAAGTTGCTAGATGAACCATAGTTGAAGTACTCCAATGCACACAACCCCAACATTTGCTCACTTTGCAAAAGGTGATAGTTAGCATTTACTTTTCTTTGTCAAAGGTAGATAGAATTCAAGACCATTCTTGTTTTCCTTAGCTAATCACCTTAGGGCTCATTTGGTTCGTAAGATAAAAGTATCTATCCGTAAAAAATATGCATATTTTTTACGGATAGATACTTTTATCTTACGAACCAAATGAGCCCTTAGTAAACAATCAATACTAGCTTGATATCGAATTGTTTCCCTGTGTTCGATATTATTACTTGGTTAACTTGCCTCAACAACAACGTCCACGTACACTTGCGTGATTGCAATACACGAATTAGGCAAACAAGTTTTTGGAGCTGTTGCCGGGGAAACAAATACTTTATTAAGTTGGGTTTGTTGTTTACATTGCTTTTCTTGTTTTCTATATTGGGTCTTAATTATCCTTGATGAGTGTTGATACTTTCTTATTTTTGTAGGATTGCATAAATTTGAAGATGGACGAATACAACCACTACTCGTATTCTCCACAATACACACATCCTTCTAAATCTTACACATGTCAACCTTACTCACACTCATATCAAGATTCCTACCATTATTTACCCTTACCAAGACACATGCTCCTACAATTCACCTCCTCCTATACCTTATCATCAAGAAGAAACTTCTCCAAGCCACATCAATGATACTCTAGCTCATATCGTCAAGCAAATAGAAGAGATGAGAAGGGAAGATGCAAAGAAATTTGAGGAGACCAAACACAAGTTCGATGAAATTTGCGAAGCTCATGGTAATCAAATCAAAAGCTTGGAGATCCAATTTGGAAAATTGACCAAATCATGTAGCCAACAAGCTATTCATGGTCTGTGCAAATTTCTAAAATAATAATTGCACAATATTTCTAGTTTTAGGTCTGTGCATGGAGAAGGTTTATATGATAATAGTTAATGATAAGCTTATCATGAAATAATTTTAAAATATCAAATATTTGATCAAGTGTATCAAAATATTCATCAGGTGTAACAAAAGTTGAGGTCAATAAAATTTATTATAATTATAATATAATATTGTTGACCCCAATTTTTTATACATCTGATGAGATTTTTGATACGTCTGGTTAAATGTTTGATATTTTAAAACTAGTTCATGATAAGCTCACCATGAACACTTTTCATACACAATATTGTCCTGTGCATTTGCTGTAGATCCATTTTTTTTATATATTTCTAATTTGACCCATGATTATAGCTTATTTTTGTTAGTTTTACGGTAGAATATCCTACACAAGTTTGTCTCAACTTTTTATAGATCAGTTTTTTTTAAAATACAAATATATAACTAATCGTGCATGGTTAGGCCAACAACACAAGACTTGGTATGACATATGGATCTTAACAGTCAACACACAACCAAGGATGAAAATATCGCTATCGCAAGTAATATCACAACCTTAAATTTATGAAAATATCGATGGATATATCGATATGTGTCACGTATCAATTGTGCCAAATTAAAATAGCATTTGATTGGATTTACCATTACTAATCAAACTACGAAGCGCGAAGATAGGTTGGAAGATTCTTCTAGAGAAGGAATTAAATATGAATCTCACAGAGTCATACATATTTGCCAGACAATATAAATGTGTTTGTTATTATATACTCCTTCTCTCCTCTAAATTTATTTCTCTTTGTATGGACACGAGTTTTAAGAAAAATTAGATAAAGTAAGGATATTGAGGAATAATTTTGGGTCCACCAAAAAATAGTGAATTTTTTGTGAGTGTGATAATAAAATAATTTTTTAAATAAAAATATATAAATGATTGTGCATGGTTAGGCCAACAACACAAAATTTGGTATGACATATTGATCTTAACAATCAACACATAACCAAAGATGAAAATATCGCTATCGCAAGTAATAAATTTATAGAAATGTTGATGGATATATCCATATGTGTCACATATCAATTGTGCCAAATTATAATAGCATTTGATTGGATTTATCATTACTAATTAAACTGTGAAGCGTGAAGATAGGTTGGAAGATTCTTCTGCAGAAGATGAATCTCACAAAGTCATACGTATTTGGCAGACAATATATACGTATTTGTTATCATATACTCTCTCCCGCCTCTAAATTTATTTCCTTTTATGTGGACACGACTTTTAAGAAAAATGAGATAAAGTAGATAAAGTAAGGATACTGTGGAATAATTGTGGGGTTCATCAGAAAATAAAGCGATTGTTTGTGAGTGTGATAATAAAATAATATTTTTTAAAAGAAGAATGAGAATAAATTTGGGACGGACAAAAATTGAAAGTGAGAATAAATATTGGGGACAGAGGGTGTATTTAAAAACTTTAGCGCATATCCAATGTTGCCTCGACCACTTAATTTTGTAAGGAACAGTTTGATGTGTTCAATTGAATAACTTAATAGTAATTTGTTAAAATTGTAAGATTTTATGGACTATTGGACTAATAAAATGGAATTAAGTTGCACTACAAGGGAAAAAAATATCTATGGAGTTTTATAATACGTGATTACAGAATTTTCATTGATGATAATTTTATTTTTAAATTGTAAAAATTACTAGAAATGATAAACGGGTCAAGGACGGCGGGCTGACATGTTTAGCATTTAAAAGTACAGGGTTATGTTTAAGTTTATAGTGACCTATTTAAAACTGGACTTTTTGAGCAAAAATCATTTAGCCTGCAGGCTACATGGGCTAGCCCATTGGTTTCACGGGCTGGCCCATTTTTATATATACAAAAATGTATTTTTTCTATTGCCGACAAAATATAATTTCATTATTCAGTTTCCACTTTGACACTAGGGCTCGTGCAATTTAATCATCGCCTAATTTAATCATGAATTTATGTTAATTATTAATTCTCTGAACTTTATGAATTAATTGTTAAAATTTAAAATTTATGAACTATATTTTGACCTAATTTTCATGAATTTATGAACAATATTGGATATCTTAAATTTGAACAGTATATTATAGTTACAATTTTTTATTTTATATTGAATTTTAACTTTTTTTTTATTTTAAGCCAATTAGTTGCCCGTTTAACTTGGGAACCGCTAGGGTTGTGGTTTGATCCCGACTATTAGTGACCTCCTAAGAACGAACTGTTAAGGTTCGGAATCGTAGGCCTACAGGCCGAAGCCTTGTAGGGCTGACCCTTGTTGTAGTGGGCTTAGTCAGACCGCCACCCGAATCGCCGACAGAACTGTTAATACGGTAAAAGAGCTAAGTAGAGAACCCACATCTCTTCAAGGAAGCTTGCGACTAAGGAGCGTCTATGCGTCCAGCAACCACAGTTCAGAGGAAAGAGAGTTGGCTGCTGGAGACCTCGACAACGACCCGAGCTAGCGACTAGAGATCAGGTGGCCGCCTCAACTCGCATGTATCATAAAATAGTCACATCACGTCATCTATGTAGAACTTGACCCAGCGGTGTGTTATAGATAAGTCTCGATAGCTGTTGGGAAATGATTAATGAAAAGTTTTGATAAAATCACAAAGACTCCCCTGATATACTAGAGAGTTGTAAGACTTAGAAAAATAGCTTAACTGTTAGGAGGCTATGGCAAAAACTTAGAAAAACTAAGTTGCAAAAATCAGGCTACCATAGACAGAAGTCACAGAACTAGCTTGATGTAGTTCAGACTGCCTGATGAAGAGTTAGGATATACACCCACCTCTGAAGAAAGACACCTCAGAAGACTAAGTTAAAGTAGCCTAAAGAACTCCCCTGAGAAGAACAAGTCTGATTCATTAAATGCACTTCAGCATTAATGAAGGCAGTTGCAACACTTAAATGAAGTGTTTGGAATGTTCCAAGTCACCTGATGAAAAGACAGAAGACTTTAATATAACTGTTTGATTGGACCGAGGAACAATTAAAGACAGACCAATAAGAAGCTGCCACCTATGTACGGACCTGACACAAAAGACTGACCTGTCAGTACCATGTTCAGAAGCAACCAACAACCTAGGAAGACACACTTTTCAAAGGCGGCTGCATTAACTCTAAGCAGGCATTTAATGAGCTCTCAACCATTTAATGCATAGAGTTGACTATCCAAAATCTGAAGAAGATCTTGAAGAACGTTGAACTACAAAGATTAACATATTTGACCATCCCAAAATCTGAGAAAGATTTTGAAGAACGTTGGCCTACCAAAATAGCATAATTTAAAACTATCTCTCCAACGGATAGTCTTTCAAATTATGTCTATAAATACAGAAATCGAAGAAGAAGCTAAGTACGGGAAACAATCAAGCTCATCAGATTACAAGCTCTCTAAAGTTCATCACTCTCAAGCACTCGAAATTCCATTTGTTTCCCAAGTGCTTACTATCTAGAACACAACACTGTATTTAGGCTTGCGTTGTAGTATTCTTAGAAGCCTACTGAGATAATCCTATCTAGAAGTTGATCTACATTGTAAAAGGTTATCTCAACCATAGTTGGAATACTCAAAGTCCTCAAACTGTAAAAGGTTCAAGGCTAAGAGTGGTCAGAAAGTAAGCTGAGTGTTTGTCTCAGTCTGAAATCTTGAGAGGACTAGGACTCAGGGATAATCCTAGAGATCAAGAAAAGTTGTTCTTGATCAGTGCACCTTGACACTCTAAAACAAGGAATTCATGAGGTTAAGGAATTCTCCTGTTAAATCAGGAAAAGTGGATGTAGGAGAATTTAACTCCGAACCACTATAATTCTTTGTGTTCTTATTGCTTTACTCTCTTTGTGTGAGTTGATAAAATCTTTGAAAAGGTGTTTATATTTAATCCGCTGCTAAATTCATACCTTGATAAAAAAAACTCAGGTTACCTATCAGGGGACCTCATCAGTCCACTGATTGTGTTATCAGGTCACCTGTGCTCTTAAAGTCCACTGAAAACCATAATTTCTAAAAAATCTATACTCGCAAGTATATTCTCCCCATACACCTGTTATTGTTTATTTGGGACCTACAATAGCTAATGAAAATGATTATAAACCACTTGTAATCCCATTTTAGGGACATGTGGCAATAGCGAATTGGACCTCCAAACTAATTAGAGGCAATCTGGGCCTAGAGAGTAGACTCTACCCCTTATAGATCACTCATTACTCTCTTATTATAAATAGGACTTCATAGTCCATGTAACACTTGAGAACTCAATTCTCTATTCGCTTTTTAGGTGTTTAGTAATTTATTAGATTTAACAGTCACTCACAAATCAAATAGGGAAATCATTATCAAACATTCAATCTAATAAATAAACAAATAAATATAAAAATAATCACTAAAAATTTGAAGAACATACAGTCAAAATAGAGAGTGCTACATGCTCAAAAAAATACGGTTAATCTCCGGTGATTTGGCGTTGAGAGAAGAGAAAGGTTTGAAGGACGTGGAGGAGAAATAGTATTTTTGTTGCCTTCATGGTATAAAAATTAGCAGTGACCTACAAATGTAAAGCTGCCTTGAGCACAAAATTATGTTATTTTGTGTGTTTTGCAACATTTTTTTAATCCCAAGATTAAAAATAAAATTTGCAACAAATTATCTTAAAATGATCTTTTAAATACACACCACGGTTGATGTGTTATGGAAACTGCGCCGTTTTTCCATGATTTTTTCTATTGCCAATTCAAATTTTGCATTTGTATCGGCTCATTCCGTAGTGAATAACACATCGATTCAACATCCATAAGGAATTAAATCTTCGAAAAAATCACAGTAAATAACAATGATTTTATTTTTCATTTCAAATTTAGTTGACGCCGAAAAATCCATCATTAATTGCGATGATTACCTAACCATTGTAAATATTCCGTCGTTAAACTCCCTACTTTATGTAGTAAAAATATTATTATAACACTATTTTTTTTTAAATAAAATAATTATTACCCTATTTAATTTTTTATTTATAATCTATCTTTCTCAATTATTCTCCTGTGCCTTAAACAATGCTTCTTTTCTTTTTGCATCATTTTCTTTTTTAAAATTAGAGCATTATACTACAATATAATCACCATATAAAAAATTATTCCGTACAACCGTATTCAGGACATAGGCAAAAAAAAAAAAAAATCCATTCTCATCATCTCTATTTAAAAAGTCAAAATAAGTGCTACCTTAGTCTTTAATATAGTGAGGGCGATCGAACTCTCTACTCCAATTGGTAGAGTATTATCAAAATTTCGCCGTAATGTAATGTTCTTTTCCCTGTTAGGGAGTGGTTGGATTGTCATATTGTTCATAGTCTATTGAATGAGAGAAAGTGGAGAATAGATTCAATGTATCACACATTTGATTATGAGTAGGTCTCTTGTGAACTCGAGTTCACATGAACTCGTATCACCGTCATGTGTAATCACTATCACTGTTATTCATATATATTATCATTGTTATAAAAATATACTTGATTTTATAACAGTGACAGTGTATATGCATAACAGTGATAGTGAATATACATAACAGTGATAGTGTATACACATGACAGTGATATTTGAGAACCCGAGTTCACCGTGAACTCGGGTTCATACAAGTTTTTGTCTTTGATTATATAAAATCCTATCAAAAAGAATAAAAAATATGTATATTATAATTCTCATATATTGAGTAAGTCTCTTGTGCACCAGTTACACCGTGCAACTCAAGTTCATTTTTAAAAAGTTGCACAACTTATTACTGAAAAGTTACACAAATTATTACTGAAAAGTTACACCATTAAAGATACACTTTTCAGTAATAACATGTGTAACTTTTCAGTAATATTTTGTATAACTTTTTAAAAATGAACTTGAGTTGCACGGTGTAACTGGTGCATACAACACTAAGCCTTATATATTTTATTGGATAAAAATTTATACAAATCAAATTTATACAGTAGAAATTTTAAAATATAAATTATATGTATAAATATTTATTTGTAACATAATATTAGATAAATATTTTTTAATTAACACAATAATTTTTAAAAAATAAAAAATTAAAATAAACTTAAAAAAAAGGTAATTACCAAGGATGCAAATGGCCCCAAGACCGCCTAGGCCCCCGCCTAGGCGCTTGGCGGCCCCCAGGGCCGACGCCTAGTCCAAATCAGCCAAGAAAAATGGTTATGGTATTAGGCCCCGCCTAGGCGGTCTTGGTCCCGCCTAAGCGGCCTTGGCGGCCATAATGAATAGGCGGAAATGACGGTCATAGAGGAGGAATAGACGGAGATTTATTAAAAAAAATTTAAAAGTTATAGACAAATGTGATTATTTGAGTAAATAAAACAATTGAGCAAGTTAATGCATTAACCATTTTCATTTATGTTCATCATAAAACATTAGTCATGACTTCTCGACTTAGAGAGCTTGATGATGATGATTTCTCATCGGATGATGATGAAATAAATGTTGATGTGGAGTTTGAATCTGATGATGAAAAGTGTGTATGTGGAATTGAACAACAATTGTCATTAAATGTTCCTCTTAGTTGAACTACTTATTAATTTATCCGTATATATTTTGTTATTTTAGTATTTTATTTAGAAGTTGAACAATGTCATTTTGTGATAGTTTTTAGCATTTTATTGACTTGTTGTGTTTTGTGAAAAATGCATTTGAGTATTAATTATGTTTTAAATTTATAATTTATTGTATAATGTACATTTTATTAATATATGTTTAGAAAAAAATTTAAAAAATAAAAAATAAAAAAATCTTGGTCTCGCCTAGGCCTCTTTGGCGCTTGGCAGCACTCGACCGCCCGACGACCGCCAAACGCCATTTACACCCTTGGTAATTACCAACAGCTTTGAAGCTATTGACGTGGGGTAACGAGGGGAAGTTAGTATGTATAGGTGGAGAGGGTAACAAATGTTAGAATGAATAGGTGGCGCGCGCAGGCGTCTTTTTTTTAATAAAAAAAATACTCTCTCCATCCCACTATAAGTTGTCCATGTTGTCATTTTCGTCCGTCCCACTATATATTGCTCATTGCTTTTTTGTTTTTTTTGGAAATTACTATTCACTTTTTTATTATTATTTTCACTACTTTTTACACTATTTTCATTACTTTTTCACTTTTCTCCATCACATCACTTATACTTTTTCACTTTTACCTTAATTCGTGTGCCCAAAAGCAACGAGCAACTTATAGTGGGACGGAAGGAGTATATATTTGAAAATTTCTACAAATTTCTACGCAAATGTTACTCATTTTATTGATCCCAATTTTAGATACTCTAAATAAATTTTTGATAGTCCTACTCAAATATATGATACTTTAAAATTATCTAATATCTCATAAATCATTTTTAAATAAAACCTACTAAAATAAATTATATTTCTAAGCAGCTTCACTTAATTTGTTGAACAGTCGATTGAATATATTTGTCTTTGCATCTCATTTATCGGATTACTAACATTAATTAGCCCAACTATCCTTTTGTCGATATATTTCTCTTTGCATGCACTTTTTTTATCAAACCAAAATATATCAGTTTACAAGTTGTTATACATAAATGATATAAGTAAGTGGGACGTGGAAAAGCGGACACCCTACCAACCCACTTCCACCACCTAAATCAAACCCCACAATTTTCTTCATTTATAAAGAAAGAAAAAAAGTATGGAAAGTTGGCTATACTAGCTTACTATAAATAAACTTGTGTCGAAGCTCTTAGGAACCAAAAATCTTAAGTTTTTCTTCCATCTCTAAATTTTATTTCAAAAAAAAAAAAAGTTTAAAGATGAAACGCTGCACCATTCTCCAAAGCGAAACCCTAGCTAAGGTACATTTTATTGATAAAATTCTGATTTCTTTATTTGAAATTTTCTGCATTCCTTTTCCTATAGGGTCACTTACAATATGATTAGAAATAATCACTATATTTATAAATTGATTCAAAAAAATTGTACGATAGTATATATGTATATTTTTTTGCACGGAAACGTTTGTTTTTTTGCACGGGATGAATATATAATTTTGTCAATTTCTTGAACCATATTGTACTTTTCCCTTTCCTATATTCATTCGGTTAAATTATGAGCTAGGCCGGACTTGAGTTACTAGCGTGTGTGTACACGGAGAGCATATATTTTATTTCTTAAATTCTCTTAAAAGTATTGTTTTGTGAGATGATGGAGCTTGATCCCTTATATATATATATTAATTAAATGAGATATGAGTGTATGAAGACTTGATGAACTAACCACTAATATTTACCATAAAAAAATGGAGCTCCATCTCTTTCACATAATCTCACACATTATTGGCATATTATAATCACATATGATTATGTCATATATTTCTTGGCAAAAACAATTTTCTATATCATTTGCACCCATGTACTTTTTAAATGATATTAATTGTTTTATTAAAATATATTAAATTAAAATTTAAAATGCAAGCTCTTATCATCTCGTGTTTTTTTACCATTGTTAACGGATGAGGGTTGATTGGCTGTCGACTCGTCTCTCTCTAAATTTTAAAATATTTTTTTCTCATAAAATTCCTTTTTTATTTGAGTATTTTTTTTTGTAGTGACTAAATAATTTAATTAGTTAAATTTCTTAGAAAAATATTACTCCCAATTATTTGATATGCGCTTTTAAGAAAGGGGTCGGCACTCGGAAATTAGTGGAACTTTAATTATGAAGCACATGTACATTTTGGGTGCCGTATGCTACTTGTAATATTAATTCTTTCAAACAATGATATTAAATTTACAAGGAATTAATCATTAGTTTTTATTAGTGTACTTGTTAATTACAGGGTGAATACTTGTTCAGATAATATTTTATCAATCTAACTAAAATGCAATTATATTCATTATTTTTATAATAATTAAAATAGTTTTAGCTCAATTACCTATATATATTTCTGAATCACAATTTTGTAGATATAAAAAAAATTAAAATAGTTTTAATTATATAATAATATGATATTCATTTTCAGTACGTTCTGGAAACAAGTGCCTACCCCAGAGAGCACGAACAACTCAAGGAACTCCGGAGGGCTAGTTTCGAGAAATATGATTATATGTAAGTACACTTAATTCTACTCAACAACATTTTTTTTTTTTTTTTGCCATTTGTATTAATTCAATGAATTTTTTTGGAAATGGCTTTATGATGTCATACTTTATTCATATATAAATTTCTTTATTGATTGAAATTAAAAAATAATTAATAATTTCAGGAGCGAGATGAACGTGCCTGCGGATGAAGGCCAACTTCTGTCGATGTTACTGAAAGTAATGAATGCAAAGAAAACAATCGAAGTTGGAGTTTTCACTGGCTATTCCCTTCTTGCTACTGCTATTGCCCTCCCTTACAACGGCAAGGTAAGTTGTCTTCATATTTCAAAATGAAAATTAAATTAAACTATATATAAACGCATCTTTAATTCCTGATTTATTTATGTATTATTGAGTCAGTATTATGTGAATAATCCTCACAGTACCAATTTCGTGCATAATATATTCCGTTTTATGCAGTAGTACAAATTTCGGTGTGTAGTGTTAATTTATATACAATATGATACAATGTGGTGTTAGTTTATATACATTATAATTTAATTCATTTAATGTGACATGCTATATGTGGTGTTAATTCATATATAGTGTGGTGCTAGTAGAGCTGCTAATGAGCTAGGCTCGGCTTGGCTTATTAAGGATCGACTCGATGTGTTAAATGAGCCGAGCCGAGCTCAATAAAATACTCATTTGCTTAATGAGCTTGCTTGACTCGACTTGGTAGGCACACTAGCTGCTCAATAGGCTTGAAGAATAATTTAGGGTATAATATTATAATATTTTATATAATAATAACTACTCTAATTCTCAAATCAATCATACTAATAAATTAGTGATAGTTTTATTTTTATTGAAGTAAGAAAACGTAATTATATTAAATTATAAAATTGTTGATATAGTATCAATTAAATATATTTTTTCTAAATATTCGAGCTCAATCGAGTTTTGCTTGAAAATTTCGAGCTTGAGCTTAATTTAAGCTAAACGAGTTGAATCGGTCTCGATTTCTAGCTCGCCCTTCTTAACGAGCCGAACTAATTTTGCATTACTTGGGTTCGCTCGGCTCATTTAACCGCTCTAGATGCTAGTTCATATATATTATGATGTACGTTCATATATAATATTTTATGGTATTTATCTTTATAACAATTAAATTTTAAAATATTTAGAATAAGTTATTCACCATAAAATATATTATAGGTATCATCCACCTAATACGTTAACATGCATTATTTGTTTAGATAGTTGCGATTGATCCGGATAGAGAAGCATATGAAACCGGATTGCCATTTATAGAGAAGGCAGGTGTGGCTCATAAGATCCAATTCATTGCTTCAGATGCCACCTCAGCTATGAAGGGATTCATCGACAATGTGAGTATACGAGTTTTTTAAGGGAATATTTATCCTTTTCTAATTTCAGTCTGGCAATTAATCAAGGTTAATAGGCCGCCTGTAAAATTTAATTTGGAAAAATTACAAAATATTTCACAAAATTGACATTAATTATAAATTGTTATGTGCTGAAAAAAGTTTTAGTCTGGTATGCAATAAGGAAACCGTGTAACTCAAATTAATTTTTAAAAAGTTACAGAAAATACTACTAAAAAGTTATATATGTTATTACTGAAAAGTGTATCTTTAATGGTGTAACTTTTCAATAATAAATGATACTCCATCTGTCCCATATGAATTTGCACACTTTCCTTATTCGAACATCCCACACAAATTTGCACACTACTAAAAAAAGAAACATTGATTTATGTGCACACTCACAAACCTATACATATATTTACCCATATGCCACTACTTTATATATAAAACATATTTTTCTTATAAAATGTGCCGTCCTGTAGGGTGTAAATTCCTACGGGACGGAGGAAGTATAACTTTTTAAAAATACACTTGAGTTGCAAGACATAAGAGACTTAATCCAAAAAAAAAATTACTTCTGTACAGAAAAAAATTATATTTTTATATAAATATTGTGAATCAATTTATAAATATAATCATTTTTTTGAACCAATAAATAAATATCCCATTTAATTTTTGCACATTAATTTGACCAAAAATAAAAAATAAATTATGAGCCTCACAGACTAAGATTATATCCTCATCCTGTTGTTGTCCTTCAATGATATTACTCCCTCCGTCCCGTAGGAATTTGCACCCTACGGGACGGCACATTTAAAAAAAAAAAATTATATATAAAGTAGTGGTATATATATGGGTGAATATGTGTATAGGTTTGTGAGTGTGCACGTAAATCAATGCTTCATTTTTTAGTAGTGTGCAAATTTGTGTGGGACGTCCAAATAAGGAAAGTGTGCAAATTTTTGTGGGACATGGGGAATATTTTCTATGGATTTTATTAATTTGTTATCTTTGTTTTATTAATTACATGCAATTAATATATATATATTATAATTAATAATCAAAATTTATCTAATTTGGTTTGGAAAAAGGGGGAAGAATCTACATTTGATTTCGCATTTGTGGATGCTGACAAGGAAAACTACATCAACTATCATGAGCTATTAATGAAGTTAGTGAGAGTGGGAGGAATCATAGCGTACGACAACACCCTGTGGTCCGGCACAGTGGCATTGGCGGACGAAGATTTGAGCCAGGAATGGAAAGATCGAATTGGAGAAAGCCGGATATTTCTAAGGAATTTGAACTCATTCTTGGCCAAAGACTCTCGTATTGAATTAGCTCATATTTCTATTGGGGATGGACTTGCACTTTGCAGGCGACTTCATTAACAATACAACACTTTTTTTTGGGGTCTATTATACATATTTCTCTTCTTTAATTTTCTATACAAGTGTTGTATTTTAATCAGCTAAATAAATACCTATACAAGTGTTGTATTTTAATCAGCTAAATAAATACTGTGCTCTACATGTTGTCAAGGGCTGCACCTTCTTTACATGGAAAATGGAACGATGACATATACATTGTTGCCCCCCCCCCCCCTGTTTTAATTTCTGTTAGATTAATTCTAGTAACTCATCAGGAATTATTGAGAATCAAGTGAGTTTGTATTCATATAATTACTGTGATCCTCAGATCAAATAAAATAATGTGAAATTGTGTATATGTATTCACGAATTAGTATAATCTGAATTGAATGAGTTTTTCTTTCTGTGTGAACTTCCTTTTATCTCAAAAAAATCCCAGAGAGAGAAAATAGGCGGAGAGAGTACACAGATGAGTAGAGTATTCACATTTTAAATTCAGGTGTTATGTATGTTAACTTCTACGTAACTTTCTCCGGAAGTTAGTTAACTCCCTACCCTACATTTTCCATTTTATATGTGGAAATATGTATAATATATATAAATAATATTATAATTTACATCTCTCACTTACATATAAAGTTAATGGTCTCTAACTTATTTTCTTCATAAATCACATTTTTATTCAGACAAATACAACATGTGACCTATGAGTATATCAGTTTTTCTGTTATACACTTGTTAATAATATATAGCAAATCAACCAGTTTAATTTGAATTATTTACAAGCTCATTATACCCCAAAACTCCTAAATATTTAACATAAGTTGACATATCTCTATTGAATCCTTCAAATGATTAGTGCATATTCAACCTTCCACGATATCTATGTATTCATAATCAAGTTTATTGTTTGATTGACTAGTCAATGAATCACTATAGAATGTATTAAATAAAGACGTTCTTCCCTTCGCACTAAAGTATCTACATAATTTCATTGTAGCTGCTCTCCTAGACATGCACGGCATTGCCATTATTGTCCATATGGTAACATGTTAAAGTAGCAACACTAAAGTGAAGACTTATATGTATTATTGATAAAGATTTGTATTATTGAGAAAATAGAGATATTCTTTTCATTCCTTTTATGGTAAAGTTATCACATATCATTTTCTAAAAAATACGTTAAACAATGCCGTTAACTTCCTAAGAAGGAAGTGTATGTCTTATTTGATTTAATTTTGACATTGTGTAAATTATTGTTCAAGTGTATTCTTTACACTTAACTCCGATATCCCCCTACTAATATCCAAAATTTTAGTTTTATAACAAGTTAGATAGATTCGTAGTAAAATCTATCACGGTTGTATTAATTATCATAATCTTATCTCTCCCCCCTTTTGTCAGAGGCGATTTCCCATATGAGAGAGTCAATCATAATTTATCGACATACTATTATATATGAACCGTCACATATAATTCATAAAATATAGATAGTTACAATATTAACTATTAAATTAACATCTTTCAACATTCTAATCGAATTGTTGACTTGTACTAAATTTTTGCAATTGAACAAAATTCACCCTCAAGTGGAAGGGATCATGCAGTATACACAAGCATTTTAACCAAGTTTTATCGAACCAAAATGAGGCAAATATGAAGTGTGTTTGCTTATGTTTAACTAGAGATAAACTATGGTTAAAAGATTAAGTGCAAGGGGATTGTTTTCCTATGCTCCGACACATGTTCATAAAGCTGTAATAAACACTGAATATACATAAGCTTGGATAAAAAAAATTGACCAATTTTATAAATTAATGAAAACTAACTTTCAAGAATGAAAGTGCAAGAGTTGGAGTTATGCTCTAAACATGATCATTAAGACTATTTCCCATGTTAGGCTAAACCAATATGTACCTAACTTTGTTCTCATAGAAGTATTAAAGACCACCACTTATTTTAGCAACACATTCATGGACAAGTTATTAAGAAGTGTTATTTATCATCTATTTATCGGGATAAGTGCTTCTAGAGTCCTCATTCAAGCCTTTAAGATAAATTAAGCTCATATGGCTGTCAATATTCTAATTCTTTCCTATTAAGGTAAATAAATTATTCTATTCTTCTCTCACTGATTATTACTATAATATTTCATATTATTGTTCTTAGTTAATTGACTCGACTACATGATTAACTCAATTCATAAGCTTTGTAGTTTAGAAAACATACAATTGCATAATATATTCCAAACACCTAAGAGTCTTAAGCACGCAATGAATTATATTTATAAACAATCAAAATTTCTGGCCATGAACTTAGATCATAATTCACAACATGAAATAAACTCCAATTGAACTCTAATTGGCCTAATCCTAGTACACCCTTCATCCTAAATCACATATTTAGAGCATAATAGGATTAGTTCATTACAAATTTAAATAAATACTTGAGAGCCATACAAATGAATACATTCACAAAATCCATCACAGAATAATTGAATTTATAAAATCAAATTGTAGAATTAAAAATAG
The DNA here is from genome assembly GCA_026898435.1 of Prunella vulgaris. Classification (NCBI taxonomy): domain Eukaryota; kingdom Viridiplantae; phylum Streptophyta; class Magnoliopsida; order Lamiales; family Lamiaceae; genus Prunella; species Prunella vulgaris. The sequence goes on along the minus strand of JAPKLY010000758.1, from coordinate 130,638 downwards.
ATTAATGATATCACCGTAAAAGTCGATGTAGAAAATCACAAACAAAGTATTCAAGTAATCCAAGCTCTAGAGCTACTGTTTCTCCCAAAATAATCTTCAAACAAGCTATCAAATTTGTGTCTCTTTCCCCCAATCTGAAGAACTCTAACTATGAAGAAACAACAAAAAAAGAATTTTGTTACTCTCTTCTCTTCTCAATACCGAAAATTAACCCCTGCAACTATCAAGAACAATTGATAAGATAAATATATCTCCTAATCTCCTATTCTCTCTCTCTCTCTCTCTCTCTGTAACAACTCTTTTTTTTTCTTTAATACTCCAACACTAAATTTTGTAACTTCTGCAATGAATTTTTTATCCAGAGAAATAAATATCCTTCTTTCCTTGTTTGAAAATCTCTTTTCTAATAATAACTTCGCTTCCCTCTTTAAACTTCTTGTTACTCCTGTTCTCTGTGTTTTTAATAAAATGAAACGTGCACAACGTGGTCGAACATGTGCAGTTGGCTTCTCCTTAAGAATTTGTAATCAACGGGCTCAATTTAAGTATTTCTGGGATGCTTCATGATCACTTCACAAATTCGCTCGGTCGTGCAATTTTTAGAGTTGCCCGTGCAAATTTCCACGACACTCTTCGTTCGGTCTCTTCAAAAAGTGGCACGGTCATGCAAATATTTAACTTGCTCGAGGGAATTATTATGCTGACTGCAACACGGGCTCTATACGTGATGGCACGGGCTATACGATTTTTAGCCAAGCCCATGCGAACTCTTTCAACCAACCTTGTTCGACCTCTTCACAACATGGCACATGCTCTTCACAACGTGACACAGTTTGTGGCGTTTTAAATTGCCACCATCACTTCCATTTGCTCTATGTTCACGATATTCTTCATTATCAACTTCAAATCTTCCTCCTCAATAAATTAGCTTAATTTGAAGTGCTTTCATGTAAACTTTGATCATGAATGGTTTCTTGGACCTCTCTTGCTTGTTTTTCCTCAATTTGTCATCTAAAACCTACAAAAATGACATTTTTCCACAAATGAGTTAAGTTGTTAAAAAAGAGTTATTTCCATTTGTATGACTAACAAAATCTCTCAAAGACAAGCACCAATCAAAAGAAATTTGAGCGAATTTCATACCAAATATTACCCTAAATTAACTTAAAGTGTTTCTCGCCATCAAGCAACGAAAGAGAAATAAAAAAATAGTGAAAAGGTAGCGAAGAAATTCATTCCTTAAGATACTTGCTCAACAAGTGATTAGACTCTCAACAATTGTCATTCTCCCAAAAAATCAATAACATAAGAAGTTTTCACAAGTCATGGTGAATTGTGCAATATCCCAGTGCATGAGTTACCTACTCGTGGATAAGTATTTCACTCAACAGTCAAAGTAAAAATATGAACAATATGCAATCAATAATCAAATTATGTCATATAATCACCATAAGCTTGCAACAAATTTATTTTCTCCACCATTTCAATGTGCTTAACAAAAGGATTATTAGGATTTTACTAGGATGTAACCTTGGCTCTTTGGAGAAGGTGGAATGAGCTTAGGAACACTGACTCGTCTAGCAGAGTATAATGGTTGGTCTTTTTCATTTCTCTCATTTACTCAATGTATTCAACCTTAACCTTATTTTTCATTTTAAACTCAACAACAATTATTCAACCCTCTTTTCACTTTCCAAGTTAGCTTTTAAGCTCTATGAGACACTTCTTTTTCTTTTTCACAAGAAAATTTTCACAATTTTATTTCTTTTGTCTCATTTTTCTTTTGCTTTTCCCATTTTTTCTTCTTCTTCATACCCATGCTCAAACTTCTCAACCCACTTTTAAAAAACATGTTAGACCACTTTTCTTTTACCCTCCACTAATAGGGTGATTAAGCTATCTAGTTTAAGTGATTAAAAATTATAGGTAGCCAAAGAATATGGACATTAAGCTCAAAAGGGCTAATTATGAAAAGGTGGTGGGGTGGTAATTAGGGGCCGCTTATTGTTGTGATGTGGTGACCGGTCCAAGTTTCCGCTGAGGTGGTGGTGTTGCAACTTTTTCTTTTTCAAATTTGGTGTGGAAATTGGAGGCAGATGGCTGTGAAGGGGGGAGGCTGTGGTGGTAGAGTGGAAATAGGGTGGCCGCCAGTGTGGTGATGTGTTGGTCGATCCAATTTTCCGATGAGGTGTTGGCCTTGCAGCTTTTTTTTATCAAAAATTTGAATTTGTATTTTGAGGTATAAATTTTCAATTTAATTTTGCAATGAATTGTCAAGAATATTTTCAACTTTGTAAAATATTTTCTTTCCGTGCTATATATTGATTATATTTGATATACCGTGTTTGTGCAAAGTCTTATATCTCGTGTGTGCGAATGTGCAAAATAATTTTTTTATTTGTGTGTAAATCTATTAATGTTCAAAAAATGAATAGGTTTTAAAATTATAAAATAATAAATAGTGCAAATAAAAATTATAAAATAATAAATTGTACAAAATATTTTACTGTTTGACGTGCAAATATATTTTCTATTTTGTGTGTAAAAATACATTTTAAACCTATTTATAAGTCGGATTTTTAAATAAACCTATTTGTACGGAGGACTCTAATTTTAAATCTATTTGTAAGTTTCCCATAAAATTAAGCGGTAACGCTAGTTTATGACGGGCCTGAAAAGGGTATAAAATGATGCGTGTTTAGTGTGCAATTGCTTGCTTGACTCTATTATCAATATAATCTCAGAACATCGAAGAAAACATAAACTCATACTACTCAACACGTTCAAAGTGTTTGATCATTCATTTATAAGTCATTTGATGATTTTATATAGATTAAATATTATAGTCGAAATATTTTTTCTCTATAGAGTAGAATAAAAATCTAACCACGGATTATAAGTTTGAACTTTCAGGGGATGTTATTTTTTACTTTTAAATGACTTTTAAAAATCAATTTTTTTTAACACAAGTGGTTTTTAAAATTTGTGTACTTTTTGAGTTTCTTAGTAGGATATGTTTTAACTTTATGATGTAGGAGAAAATAAAAATAGAAAAATTATTGGGGTGAAGTAAATTAAAATATAGTAATAGTTAATTGATATGTTTATGTAGGTTATTTATAAGAATAGGTCTCTTGTGAACTCGAGTTCACATGAACTCGTATCACTGTTATGTATCACTATCACTGTTATTCACATATACTCTCATTGTTATACAAATATACTTGATTTTTTTACAGTGATAGTGTATATATATAACAGTGATAGTGAATATACTTAACAGTGATAGTGTATATGCATGACAGTGATAATTGATAAACCCGAGGTCACCGTGAAATCGAGCTCATACAAGTTTTCGTCTATTTCTAGGGGGCTAGGATTTTAAAAATCTATTTTTCAAAATTCAAACTAGAACGAGTTTTAAATTTTAAAATCCTAATCCAAAATTTTAATTTCCAAAATGAACATATACCCTTAAATGATATGAATTATTTCACCAACATGGTTGTAACCATTAGCTATTTTTCTATATATTTTCAAGTAACTAACAATACTCATAATAAAAAAAAAAAAATAGAAAAGAGAAAACTAGTGATGCTTGTTTTAAATTGGATTAAAAATTTCTCTTTATTCTTTGATATGTTTGCTGTTAGGGCACTAATACAGATTTACACTTAGAGAGCTCTCTAAGAGACAACTATCTAAGTAAATCTCTCACTTAGAGAGCTCTTAATAACAGCTCTCTAAGTGACTCCCATTTAAAGAGCTGTTATTAACAACTCTCTAAGTGAGATGTTTACTTAGATAACTGTCTCTTAGAGAGATCTTATTAGAGCTCTCTAAGTGTAAATATGTATTAGTGGTGGATCCGGCAATTATAAAGATTTAATGTTGTGGTAGTTTAACATCCTAACAACTAATATTTATGATGGATGATTGAAGATTAAATGCGAGACTATAAATGCACAAAGATTTATCAAGCCTGTCTTGCAGAACTTGAACTTTAAGTGATTTTGCATATACCATTTATGAGCTTTAAATGACCATAGTATATATATATAACAACATATTCTTGGTGTAGCCCTAGAATCTTGCTGAATCTTTGTATTTAATGCTTTGATTCAGCAAGTACCAATCTGGCAGTCAAATCTTGATGGCAAGTCAGGTTTAAACCAATGAAAAGTTGGCAACCCAACCTAGGTACAAAATCTCTAGCCAATAGAACAAATCTTTCCTAAATCATATCTTGTCCTGCCAACTCTATGGAGTCCAGAATATTTACTATTTGTCGTGTATAACTTGGCTTATCTTTTGATTAGGCATGGAGATATCATCCTCGAGGCCAAGGTATGAGGATTGCAGCTTGATCTCTATGGGATCTTGTCGGCCTTGTGCATAACATGACGAGGTTTGTCGACGTCAGCCGATGTCGGGCAACGTCACTAGCTTCTGCTCGTGGTCATGCTTGACTTGGTCTGGGTTGGGCGAGCATGACGAGGTGCCTCGATGTTCACACTGGTTGGATGAGGTGTCGTCAGGCCGACGTCCATGCTTTAACAATTTTCAGACCTTTATCAAGGCTTTTGGGCCGTACCCAGTCTTGCTCGACCTTGGGACCATGATTAATTATGCTACAACAATATTAAATTAATATTTATTTTTATAGTGGTTATATTATTGCAGTGTTCTAATTTTGAAATATATGAAAAAAAAAAAGTTCTTAACTGTGGCATAAAGAATTTATTGAAGAGGACGATTATAACATAGAAGAATAATAAGTAAATGAGGTAATAATTATCTTATTTAAAAGAAAAAAAATAATATCTTTTGTTCTACTATTACCAAATTGTCATTAAATCATAATAATTTGCACATTTTTTTATTTGGATATTCACACAAATTTGCACAATATTAAATAAAAAAACTACGATTTGTATGTACACTCTCAAAATTATACACATATTTATCAATATATCAATAGTTTAAAAATAAAATAAAATAAAATTTAGATGCTCTGATATGAAGAAGTATATATTTGTTCATAGAATATGCAATGGTGACGCGGACGACCTCCACCACTAACTAACCCAAACTCCCCACCAAATATCTAAATTAAAAAAATCAATGAGTTGGGTACGACAATTTCACGTTGATTTGAAGGTTTATAAATTGGCTATATTCTTCATTCAAACTCACAAGGAAAATCAATCACTTCTACTCATTACCTTTAATTTCCTTCCAACATAAACATTCAAACCATCTTCTCATAATGAAGGATAAGTTCTCCGGTACCATTCTTCAGAGCAAGGCTCTCTCTAAGGTTTTATTTTTCTCTATCTATAATTCATTTTACAAAATACTATATCTTTTAATTAACTATTTATATTTCTTGAAAAAATACTACTCTCTCCGTCCCGTAGGAATTTGCACCCTGTGGGACGGCACATTTTTTTAAGAAAAATGTGTTTTATATATAAAATAGTGGCATATGAGTAAATATATGTATAGATTTGTGAGTGTGCACGTAAATTAATGTTTCTCTTTTTAATAGTGTGCAAATTTGTTTGGGACGTTTAAATAAGGAAAATGTGCAAATCCATGTGGGATAGAAGGAGTAGTATTTCATATGTTATATGAGACTTTTTTGGATTAATCCTACTAGCTCACAAATTAGTATTTCACGTTAAAGCATTTTTTTTGTTCTTTAGTATTGACGATTACACCATTTTAATATATATATAAAATAGTTTTTTTTTAGTGTTTGAAATTACCAAAAAGTTGTTAAATGAGTTTAACCCTAAACATAAGAATACTCAATATTTCCTAACTAATTAATAACTTTATGGAGTAGTTTTTTTCCCTTCCCTATATATCGTACCTATTGGAAACAAGTGCTTATCCCAGAGAGCATGAACAGCTAAAAGAGATCAGACATGCCACCGTGGACAAGTATCAATACTGGTATAAATTAACCCATCGATTTTTATATTTTTTTTAAAAGGAAAACAATATAACATTTCAATTTTTGTTTAAAATAAGAAAATATATATACCATTATGATACTATATATGTTTCTCATTGTATGATATATATGATCATATATATCAGGAGCTTGATGAATGTGCCTGCTGATGAGGGACAGTTTCTTTCTATGCTCCTAAAACTTATGAATGCCAAAAAGACAATGGAAGTTGGAGTTTTTACTGGCTACTCACTTCTCTCTACTGCTCTCGGTCTTCCTGATGATGCAAAGTAATTAGTCACAATTAATTGATTTTTTTACTACCCAAAAAAATTATTTAATGAAATTTGATTATTAAATATTATTAAATTATATGTATTTCAGATAGTAGCGATTGACCAACATAGGGAAGCATATGAGATTGGATTGCCATTCATTCAGAAAGCAAAAATGGCTCACAAAATTCAGTTTAACGAATCTAATGCCATGAAAGCCATGAATGATCTCCTCGTCAAGGTAATTAAATTAATTAATATATTATTTCATAATTGTATATTTGGTTTGACTAAATTGGGTGAATTGATTCCAAGTTATATTTTTATAGAGTAGGTCTCTTGTGCACCAATTACACTGTGCAACTCAAGTTTATTTTTAAAAAGTTGCACAACTTATTAGTAAAAAGTTACACAAATTATTACTAAAAAGTTACACCATTAAAAATTCACTTTTCAGTAATAACATGTATAACTTTTCAGTAGTATTTTGTGTAACTTTTTTAAAATAAACTTGAATTGCACAGTATAACTGGTGCATACAAGACTAAGTCATTTTTATAATCCATCACCAATTAGTGGTTGCACCTTCGACTTTAGAAAACAAGTGAATAGGCCATCGACCGGCAAAGGAAATTATACTAACATTGTTTAATGAAAATCGAAATATTAATATTGATCGAATAGATTTTGTTTTATTTGAAAGTCTAAAATTAGTAAGAAGATGGGAAATCTATTTATATATATATATATCATTTTCTAAGCTATGATATTATACAAAAATATTATTTCATCTAAAAATTTAAACTTATGGAAAAATATATGTAATCTAAATAATGTTTCACCAATTATAATATCGTTTAGTAAAATATAATATACTGTTTAAAAATGCACTTAATTTTTATACATAATTGGACTTTTATTAATAAATAATTAAATAATTGTTTTATTTTATAAAAATAATAGGGAGAAGAAGGGACATTTGATTTTGCATTCGTGGACGCTGATAAAGGAAACTACATCAACTACCACGAGCAATTGCTAAAGCCGGTGAAGGTTGGAGGAGTGATAGCGTACGACAACACCCTGTGGTCCGGGACGGTGGCGATGGAGGAAGATGATGAGATGTTGGACTATTTGAAGGAATTGAGAGGGGATATCATCAAATTGAACTCTTTTCTAGCAAGCGATGCTCGCATTGAATTAGCCCACCTTTCCATTGGAGATGGACTCACTTTGTGCAAGCGCTTAGTATGATCACCACCAGTCATTTCTTTCCAGCAATTACGCATTGTATTGTATCTTGAAATTTGAATTTTTAAACTTTGGGATATTATTTTTTATTTAGATTATTGATTTCTTTTATCATGTTAATTCGTGGAGGTAGGAATTAATTAAAAGGTCCAGGTTATATGCACCTACATCTCTCTCTCCCATCGGCCATCTCCCTATTTTATCTCATCTATTTTCTTTTTTTATGAGGCGGCCGGTGCCACTTGATTAATTGGTCAATGGAAATTCTATCTCAATCACGCCAATAGACTCTATCAAATGCTTAGTTCTCACTAGAACACGTAATACTCTTCTTGAGATGTTCTTGGCTCTTAAGCAACTCTCATTGACATAGAAAGAATAACACAAACACTTGGTGTGCATAATTATCAATCATGAACTTCATTGAATTAACTTAATTCTCATATGTTGCTAACTCAATTAAGCTCAAAACATCCAAATGCTTAAACCAAAAGTTCAATCAATCATTAAGATAGAGAATTAATACATAAAGCTAACTCGCAATCAGGTGAGTTAGCTCACTTGGCCACCGGGCTCCTCCCTTGAGTGAGTGACCCGGGTTCTATTCCCTTTGGGAACGAATGAGAGGGAGATATAAGGTTGGCTTGGAGATATGAGTGTATGGAGACTTGGTGAACTAACTTCTAACTACTAACCACTAACATTTACCGATAAAAAAAATACATCAAGCTAACTCATACATCCATAGGATTAACAAGATATTAAACTACCCCATAATCTCCATACGTCCTATGCAACAAGGGTATTAGCCCATGGCTAATTGGTACAAAACAACAACAATTAAGCTAATTACAATCATATCTAAAGCTATAGTAAAAGGATTACAAGAAAGCTTACCAATTGTGGAAGAATGAGAAATACAAGCAAAATACCTTCAATGCTAAATTCTAATCCGGAAGTAAGAATGATAAATCCCACCGTACAAATGTAGCTAATGACGAGAGGAATCTACTACAACAAACGGATCGACAATCTAACGATTGGATCAAAAGTAATTGACAAAAGAAGATTAAAATCTAACTAGTAACCCACTTGGTAACTTCCCTAGTCTCTCTAATCTAATAACTAATATAAGAAGGAATGAAGTGATGAGAGTCTTCCAAAATATGATCCAAAGGCTATTTATAGTGCTCCAAACATTAAGACTCATTTGCCCCTCATTAAATGGATGGAAACACTCATTTGCCCTTAATTTTGTAGAAACCGGACATTGCACCCGAGGTGAGGTTAAGAGGCACCCGAGCAAGGCTTGATAAGGCACACTAACAAGGTGCGCACACCCTCTGGCTGGGTCAGAGAGATTCCGCTCGAGCAAGGCCCACTTGCACCGATCTAAGCTTGTGCAGCGCTAGATTTAAGCTTAAGCTCCGACGTTCGATGTGTGACCTCAAACAAGACTCAAGCCAAGTTCTAGAGTGAACATGCACCACGTGGATCTCACGTCAAAGAAATATCATCGGTTTATATATGAAAATGGGAAAATCGGCTCAAACCTCACGGGTCAATGTAATCATGACTCATATCCTACCAAACATGTACATCTCATTCATGTATCAAGTATAAGAGAATCAACTACACAATAGACAAAACATGAATTAAACAACATATACATTACATCTAACTATGCATTAACTACATCATCAAAACAATCATATACCTATCTCAATGCATTCACTTCCCTAAGTAGCAACAATCGCAATCAAACATCACAAGATATAGACAAAAACCAAATCATTAATCAATATAGCAAACAAATCTAAAGCATCCATCATCAAAGCAAAACACCACAAGAATCTAAAATCAAGTACAAATAACAATACCCAAAATCAAATCATCAAACTAGCGATCTCAAATCAAACTAATCAAACTAAGAATGGAAGCAAGTAGGGATAGAGGATGTTACCCATCCACGATGAAGTTAGTACCTAGGTGTTCACTTCACGGTGGAGGGTAGTTAGGCCATGTGATATGTCCCTCATCGATGTGCCATGCCATCATGGCACGTTGAGCTTCAAGCAACTCTCTTATGTCTGTACGGATTGCGGTTTGATCGTATCGAATGGCGGTCACGTCGGTCCTCAATGAGGTGACATCGGTCCTTAGGGACCTCATCTCTTGTCCCCATTCCTCCATACTCATACCTCCGAATCCTTGTGTCCCTCCTTGTTCATATCTTTCTTGTTCTTCCTCTTCCTCTTGTTGAGTGCTAGACTCTCCTCTTGCTCTCTTACTCACACTCTCTCTAGTAGCCATTCGTTGGAATCCCTCTTGAACTCCAAGTGTTTGGGATTGTTGGTCCCAAAGGCAGGTTTTGGGAAGAATACACTTGAACAAGTCTAGAAAGGGGGGGGGGGGTTGAATAGACTTGTAAGGATTCAAAAACCTTTTTCAAATTTACTGATTTATTCAGAAAAACAGCAGACTACTTGAGGTAATCTGAATTTTGAAATTAGTGCGCTGTGTATAGTGCGGAAACGTTTTAAAGAAAATTTGATTTTAAGTGATGTGCACAGATAAGAACAGAAAGAAATACGAAGAGACACAGGGGTTTATAGTGGTTCGGACCAACTGTCCTACATCCACTCTCCTCAATCCAACTTGGACTTGAGGGGCTCTCCACTAACTCACTTACTCACTTACTTACACAGTTTTGAGAGTACTACTCTCTTTACAACTTGTCAATGCTATAATTGCAATTGACTTCTCACAGCTTCTACAAAGCTTTTACAAAAGATAAGTATTGATGATGTTTTTGAGCGTAAGTGATAAAACTGACAGAGTATTGGCAAGCTTAATGTGCGTGTAAATCCAATACTGAAATTATCACAATTACTCCAATTTATAGGATCAAATAACTAGCCGTTGGAATGGACTAGAAATCTGAGATCCTATAATCTCGCATTCAATCAATAATTGTGATTGATTGAATTTCCTTCTTGATTCCCGTCAATCTTCGCGACCTTCAATCAATCACGTTTGTCCCCTTGATTGATTGATCCTCTATTCTGGGAATCTTCCTTTTATATCGCAAGTTAACCCATTAAATTGATTCCGAAGAATCTGGGCTGAGCACAGGACCTCAGCTGATCTGTCTCCTCAACTGGTGTATCAGTCTGCTGATACTTGGACCTCAGCTGATGTGCAAGTCTGCTGGTGTGCACCTCAGCTGGTCTTCTTGACTTCATCCGAATAAGTCTTTTATCCATGGTCCTTGTCTTGTCTGCGACGTGCTCTCAGCTGATCAGCTAATCTTCTGATATCAGCTAATCTGCTCTTCAGCTTATCGGCTGATGTAAACTTCTCTGAAGATCTGCTTTCGATGCTCCAGTGTCAGCTGATTAAATCTTCTGTCTTCTAAAATCGGCTAAGTCCACAAGGTCTCAGCTGGTCTTCTCTTCTATGAAAGCTTCGGATCTTCTAGGCAGCAAGGTAGGTTCCCCCTTACTCGAACCTATCTAATCCTAACTACTCATCAGCTGACTAACATGTTCAGCTGGTCCTATTACAAGCTGATTTGTTTTATATCATCAAAACATCTAACACAGATATCCTAACAGGGATTATCAAGTCTCCAATTCTCCTCATTCTTCCAAGTAAGTAGATTGTACTCAACAAGAGGGAAAGGTAGATCATGGGATGTCTTACCAACAAAACAAGGTGTCCTCTTCTTGTTGTTGACCATTCTTGTCTTCATTAAGTAAGGCAAATCAAGATAGGATATATTCACACCTTCTCCACTTGGCTCCCATCCAACACTTTGTGCTCTGTGAGCAATCATTCAATTCATCTTACTATGTTGATAGGCAAGCTTCTTGCAAATATAAGCTCCAAAATCGGTGGGAATTGATTTCACCACAGAGTAGAGTAGGTAAAGCTCTTAATTCCTAACTCCTCCAGCCTTCATTATCAAACTTGACATCAGCTAAAACCGCAACATATCAACCACAAACACCACCCAATCATAACTGCAAATTTGAAAAAAGTCCTCCACATACTCTGTAATGGAGCACGAAATTGCTCCATTCTGATTTGGAGATAGAAAAGATGCCATAAAGTAACAATGTACCAACCGTGCAGTGTCTAGAACACTATCTTCATTATTTCTCTCAACTACTTTTTTAATTTTGTCAAGGAGATGTGATTAATATAACACGAATTGAATTTTTCTATTCGTAATCAGATCATTAAAGCAATGTTTTACCAAATCTGGGATCCTATGAATCTCTGCCCTCAAAGTAATTGCCTTAGACCCACAACTAACCCAAAGATAAATTTAGCATCCATTCCAGTTAGTCTCCAATAATCCCCACCAATCACAAAATCCCCAGTATCCTTATCAAATGTCCTTACAATTTTTCTAATGGCATCCTCATATTTGGTGCAATTTTTAATAATCATTTCATGTTTCTTAACATAGACATATTCAAATAAAAACCAAAATGGTGTCAACTTTATGGCTTTCATGTGATTATCCCCAAATCTAACAGTGTTTATCTCCTTGTTTGCAGTTCTAAGATTCGACCTATAATATATTTCGTTCTTAACAACTTCCAGATCACCTAAAAACAAAAAAACAAGAAATTTTTAGTTTCAACTAACATACAACAAAAAATTGAAAGACTACGATTTTAGTTATATATTTTTTAATATTACCAAAGAAATTGTTTGGCCTCAACATGCTTAGTTCAACTCCCTTGTAGTGTTTTTTGTCATGCTGATCTTCCTGATAATCAATCTTCTTCTTGCCTTTGTCTTTAGTATATTCATCTATTATTTGTTTGTATCAGAAGATAAAATATTGTTGGGTTAAAGTCATATTAAATATATATAAAAGGAATAACACCACCAACACTTACATACCTTTGTACAATGACTTTACTGCCTTCCACATCCTTTTCCAATTATTTGTTGTTAGTCCCAGATAAACAACAACAGGTGTATGGGGGGAGGGGGGGAGAATACACCTGTGAGTACAAATTTTTGAAAAATATAGCTTTCATAGTGGACAATAAAACACAGGCGACTTGATTAATACAACAGTGGACTTAAAGGTCTCCTGATAAGTGGTCTGTGATTTAGATCAAGGATTTAAGTTGGCAGCGGATTAAACTTATCATCCTTGATAAATAACACAACTCACACAAAAGAATAAAACAATAAGGACATAGATGATTTATAGTGGTTAAGAGTTAAACTCTTCTGCATCCACTTTTCCTGATTTAATAGGAGAATTCCTTAACTTAGGAATTCCTTGTTTTAGAGTGCCAAGGTGCACTGATCAAGAGCAGGCTTGTCTTGATCTCTAGGATTTTCCCTGAGTCCTAGTCCTCTCCAGATTTCAGACTGAGAAACTACTCGCTTACTTTCTTCCAACTCTCTGCCTTGAACCTTTTACACTTTGGAGGCTTTGAGTATTCCAATTAGTGTTGAGATAGCCCTTTTACAATATAAATTAGAATCTGGGTTTGAGCTATCTCAGTTGGCTTCTAAGATGATACAGTGTAAGCCTAAATACAGTGTTGAATTCTAACAACGTAAGCACTTGGGAAACAAGTGTGATTTCGAGTGCTTTGAGAGTAGTGATCTTTAGAGAGCTTGAATTCAGATATGCTTGTTTGTTTCCCGTGTTGATCTTTGTCTTCAACCTCTATATTTATAGACATAGTTTGAAAGCTATCCGTTGGAGAGAAAGATTTCAAACTATGCTATTTTTATAATCCAACGTTCTTCAAAAATCTTCTTCAAATTTTAGGTGGTTAATTCTAAGCATTAATTGCTGAAAGATCATTAAATGGTTGCTTAAAATTAATATAGCTGCCATAGAGGAATGTGCCATCCTAGGTTGTTGGTTGCGTCTGAACATGGTACTGATAGGTCAGTCTGATTGTGTTAGGTCCGTACACAGGTGGCAGCTTCTCATTGGTCTGCATTTGAATGTTCCTTAGACCAGTCAAACAGTCATAATAAAGTCCACTGTCACTTTCATCAGGTGACTTAGAACATTCCTTTTGTTGCATTTAACACTTCATTTAAGTGTTGCAACTGCCTTCATTAATGTAGTGAAACATTTATGAGTCGGGCTGGTTTCACATAAGAGAGTTCTTTAGGTTACTTGGACATAGTCCTCTGAGGTGTTTTTCTCCAAAGGTGGGTGTATTAATCATTTCTTCATCAGGCTAGTCTGAATCATACAGTCGAGTTCTATCTTAAGTAACCTGTCTTTACTTTTTACTAACCTGCTTTGTAGCCTAAGTATTTAACTTAGCCTCCTAACAGTTAGGTTATTTTTCTAAGTTTTTACAACTGCTTTCTTATAAGGGATTTTGGGATTATATCAAAACATTACGTACCTCATTTCTCAACTTTTTCCCCTTTTTGATAAGACCAAAACCTAATCTGCCTGAGTGCTATCAGTGGATTTGTACTCAGAAATTTTTTTATGAATCTCAAGTTCTCTTTTCAAACACATGCAGGTTAGTTAGGCAGTTTATAGAAAATATAGTATCTTGGGCTCAAAGGATAGTGAGTTTTCATTGATGCGGAAAAGATTTCAGTTTACAAAGATGTATGGTTGTAATTAGAAAATTATAACTACCTTGCCCATAAACTTTTAAAAGATAGACTGATAAACTTCTTCACCAAACTCCTTCTTTAGTAGACTCCTCCTTGACCTGATTCCTTTAGTAGACTTGCTTCACAGATTGGCAAAAGTTGGTTCCAGACCATACTGATTGAAGACCCTCTTCTTCAACTCAGATTTCCTCTTCATGATACAAGGGGTATGACCCTTTAGTCCAAGCTGATCACAAACCAGAATCCACTCTCCAAGTACTTCTTGCAGATTGACCTCCACACTAGCATCCATTGGAGGCATATACTGAATTGGTCCAGGAGCCTTGAAAGGCTGACCTCCGTTGTGTTCCTCCCATGCATTCCGTATCTTGGGGAAGATCCCAGACCAGTTTTCAACCATTCTCTGACGAAACAATTCATCAGCTTCAACTTCTTCAAGTTCTCCAGTCACATAGTAGGAATGGACAAACTCTCTTTTGATATCTTCCCACTGATCATCGATATCCTTGGGAACCCATGCATCTATTTGTGGGAACTTAGCTACTGGCTCACTAGCCTGAGCCTGATGTCTCCTTGCCTTCCTTCTCCAGTAGGAGTTTCTTGCCTTTCTTGGTGGTGGAGGTTTTGGCAACTGACCACTCTCAATCAGCTTCCTTTTCTCTTCTGCCTTTTCCATGTTATGTTAATCCATTGACTTCCCTGCCTTTATTGCCTGGGCCAGTGGACTAAGAGTTGTGCCTTTGAACAAGTCCTCAGTGGACTTTACTTTTTCAGGCTGATTCTGGGTCACCTTTCTCAGTGGAGGTGGGTTCCACTGCAAGTTCTTGTACTTCCTTCTCTTCCTCTTGAGTAATCATTACTTTCCTTTTCTTCTTAGTGCCCTGAGCGTCAGTACACCCACTCCTCTGAGTCTGCCTTAGTCTTTTTTCTTTTACTATCTGATCTCTAGCCTTAGACAACCAAGTTTCTCTTCCCTTGTTAGCTGATGCCGTTCCCTTGATATGTGCAGTTTCTTTCTCTCCCTCTTTCACCAAGGTAGAAATTTCAGTGTTGATATCTAAAACTACCTTCTTAGGATCAGGCCCCTTGCTTCTTGTTCCAATGGTTGGACCTCCTGGTGGCCTGTCTCCACCAGCTCCCTGACAATCTTCCCCCTTTTTGCTAACTTTTCTAGAAAGTTGAGCAAGAGCCATCGAGTGCCTTGCAGTGTCCTGCTCCACAATCCTGACTTGAGTAAGACACTGCTCAGTTTCCTCCTCCAATGCTTTCAGGTGATATGCAGCATTCACACCGAAGTCAGTGAATGGCTTCAGTTTCTCCTCGATGATCAGATTGGTGGCATCCTGAGTGGGCAGCACTGAGAGTGCTTGCCTGACTTGTTCCTGAATTTTCTCCTTCACGTCAATTTCTCTCCTTTGCAAATACTCATCCATTCTATTCATCAGACCACCAGCCATAGAATTTATGGTGGCCTGAATCAATCTCTTCCTTTCCTCCTCATTTTCCTTCCTCAGAGCTGCAATGGCCTGAGTATTGGCCTCCTGTCCCTGCACAACTAATACCTCATTTGTCAGGTTCATCTCCATGGTATCTACATTGGCTGAGAAATTAGTGATCTGGACAGAGCTTGATCCCCTGAGCTCATCAATGTGATCACAGAGAACAACAATCTCAATTGACTATTCCTCCATCATAATCTCCAATGTCTCCATCTTGGCAGTCAGAACAATTGGTATGAGTGTCAACTCCTTTACTTTTACCCTGGGTTCCTCAGTTTCCTGAACAACACTCCGAATGACCCCTTCAATCTGTACAACTGGGGTCTCCTCAGGAGAAGGAACAATAGTCTTTTGAGTCTCGTGAGGACCAGACTGGTTAGAGGTAGCCTGACCCTTAGTAGCCTGAGTCTCCTGAACTTTACTAGCCTGAAGAGCTGGAGTAGCCTGTTGTTCGCCCAAAATGGTGTCTACACGCAAGTGCACATGATCATTATCGTTGTGGCAAGATAACCAAGTTTATTTATCGAACACACGGAGATGGGAGATTGAAAGGTATGATTGTTGTTCAATTTTGATAATCACACAAAGCAAGTAAAAGTTGGATTGGTTTCTATGTCTACTAGCTCGTCAAGAAAGTAAACTACCTATCACTTTTATGCAAAGAGTGCAAGTTGTGAGAGTATGTATTAGTGTACTATCCTATGTTTCACATGGTGTTGTATTACTTATTCATGCAATGAGCTATAGTACAATCAATTAGCAAGCCTCTCTAACATGCAAAGGTCGCTCTAGACACACATTAGAGCCCCATATTGTTCTTTCTATTCACTAAGGATAATTCTCATTATCTTAGGAATTTTATCAAACACCTAGCATACATTGACCTAATTACAAGAAGATTTAGGAAAAGAGTTCAATTCTCATATGACACTAATTCCCTAATGGCCCAATTAATCAATTACACATGCTAAACATTCATACAAATCATCAATTAAGAGAATTGATCATACAACATCTCATAGCATTCATAAGATCAACATTAACACCACATTACTCCATAGGAATCATACACTAACACACAAGGGTATTAGCCCATGGCTAATTGGGAAAACAAATGAACAGTTGAACTAACTACAATCATCATCATGCTGAAATTGAATAGAGAATACAATGTCTTACCTATTACAATGTGTTGGTCCCAAAGGCAGGTTTTAGAGTTAGAAACACTGAGTCAAGTCTAGAAGGGGGGGGGGGTTGAATAGACTTGAGGAGTTTCAAAACCTTTTTCCAATTGTAGGCTTATTTTAAAAACAACAGACTATTTGAGACAGTCTGGTTTTGAAAATGTGCGCTGTGTATGAGTGCGGAAACATTTTAATGAAAACCTGTTTAGTGATTAGTGCACAAATAAAGAACATAATAGAAAGAACACGAGACACAAAGATTTATAGTGGTTCGGACAAAAGGTCCTACTCCACTCTCCACAAACCAACTGAGCTTGTGGGGCTCTCCACTAACTTCTCTCTCACTCACTCACTCACAAACTTTGAGAGTACTACTCTCTTACAAAATGTCTATGCTTAAAAGCAATCGACTTCTTACAGCTTCTACAAAGCTTACAAAGAGTTAATATTGAATAATGGTGTTTGAGTACCAGTGAAGATTTTGACAGAGTTTCGGCAAGCTTTAAACGCATATGTATCTGTTAATGAAATCTTCACTGGAACTCTTATTTATAGGTCCAAATCAACTAGCCGTTGGAATTGACTAGAGATCTGAGATTCTATAATTTGGGAATCAATCAATCATTTAGATTGATTGAATCTCCTTCTTGTTTCCGGAAATCTTTGCTATCCTCCAATCAATCAAGTTTGTCCCCTTGATTGATTGATCTTCTATTATGGGAATCTCCTTTTTATCGCAAGTCAACCCTAAATGTGATTCCGTAGAATCTGGGTGGAGCACAAGACCTCAGCTGATCTGTCTCCTCAGCTGGTGTATCAGTTTGTTGATACTGGGACCTCAGCTGATGTGCAAGTCTGCTGGTGCACATCTGCTGATAACTTTGACCTCAGCTGATGTGCAAGTCTGCTGGTGCACCTCAGCTGATAACTTTGACCTCAGCTGATATGCAAGTCTGCTGGTGCACCTCAGCTGGTATCTTGAACTTTGCTCTGGAATAAGGTCCTTGGTCCTTGTCTTGTCTGTTACGTGCTCAGCTGATATTTTGATATCAGCTGATCTGACTCTTCTGATGTTCTGCTCTAGATAACCAGTGTCAGCCGCTCAAGTCTTCTATCTTCTAGAATCGGCAAAGTCCTCAAGGCCTTAGCTGGTCTTCTTCTCTATGAAAACTTCAGATCTTCTAGGCAGCAAGGTTGATTCCCCCTTACTAAAACCTATATAATCATAACTAATCATCAGCCGACTAACATGTTCAGCTGGTCCTATTACAAGCTGATTGATTTATCATATCATCAAAACATCTAACAAGAATATCTTAACACAATGAAATTGGGAAAGATACTAATTACCTTGAAATGCTAGAAAATGATCCGACAATGGAAACTAAAATTCAATCGGTAGAAACGTAGTCCTAGTTGAGACGAGAATGCAGGAACAAATGGATCAATGATCCGAATGGTAGATCAAAAGTTATTGTTGAAATCGTAAGAAGAAATCTTATAAACCCAACTAGTAACTACCTAATCATCTCTCTAAACTAATCTAAGAACTTGGAATTATGAAGATTATGACTAAGATGTTTTGAGAATCTGATCCTTGAGGTATTTATAGTGCCCACAATATTTAGTCCAAAATGCCCTTCATTAAACATGCGAAAAGACGAAATAGCCCTCGAAAGTTTGCAAAACCGAGCCTTCGAACGATCCACAGCAGGTGGCCGAACGATCCAGATCATTCGTGCGTTCATGCGGTCTCTTCGTGAACGAACCAGGGATTTCCAGTACGAACCCAAGCTAGTCGTCGCACAAGCCCTGGCTTGTCATCGCTCGATCCAAGCTTGGTCTCATTCGATCGATCCTCGACTTCCTCGTTTCCTTCATATCTTAAGTTTTAGAGCTCCGATTGACTCGATTCTTTTTCCGTAGCGACCCTCTCTTCGAACTCTTTGACATGGTATATCATTTACCTCCATTGGATCAACTCACAATTTCTGAACTTTTACGAACTTGCTCGTCTTTTGCCGGTTTTGCTCATTTTCACTACAAAACACAACTTTCTAGCAAAAAAAGGTTAAATACACAAAGTGTAGCATTTTAGGGTCAAATATGAACATAAGCACATCAAAATCATAGAGAAATAGATGCTAAAAGATGCAATTATGACCCTAATCACACCCCCAAACTAGATTGTTGCTCGGCCTCGAGCAACGAAGCGATAAGATAGGGGAATAATTGTATCAATGAAGCATCAAGTACAAGATCAAATGCCATAGAATCATCACTCAATATCTAACAAACCTAAGATACAATGTCATCCACTTAACTATCAAAATCAAATAAATTAGCACAATATCAAGTCAATGAGTCAAGATCCTCACTAGATAAGTGTTTCGCTCAACCCTCAAGTGTTTAGGCTCTCTCATACATCACATCACATACACATACTACCATAAGCTTCGCTCAAGTCTACATTCTCCACCACTTGAAATGATAAATCATTAACACATCAATGAGGACTTTCATGAGGTTGTAGTGTTGGCTCTTTGGTAGGGAAGGATCATATGGATAAAAGTGACTAAGTATGATTAGTATAGCATAGAAGGAATCAAAGTAGAGATCATTCACCTCTTCATGCAATTGTGCACATATTCTTCATGCTCTTTCAAAATCACACTTTCAAAGATCCTTCTTTCCTTTTTAACAAGTTGTGATCATACTCACAACACAAGAGTCAAACTTGACCATAATTTTGACAAAAGTCAACCTTTTCTTATGCTTTGCTAGCACTTGCCTTTGAATCCTCTTTTCACATCAATCCATGCATAGAATTTCTTTCCACCTTGGCCACCAATTTCTTCATCAAATCACCAATCTTCCTTCCTTCTTTTCACTCTACTAATCATAAGGACAAGAGAGTTCCAAAAAGGAAGGAAAATGGCTTAAAATGTGGGTAGCCAAAGGAAAGGTCAATAGGCACAAAATAGTGAGCAATGGATTATAATATCAATGGTAGGCTCATAGGGCAAAGTAGCTCAATATAAATCAAAGAAATGCTTCAAATCATATCATGTGAACTCTTCATCTAATGTAGCCTCAAATAAGACCAAAGCCAAGTTCTAGAGTAACATGCACATGTGTGGAACTCACATCAAAGAATATCATCCGTTCAAGATTGAAATGAGCATTAACGGCTCAAAACTCACGGGTATAGGTTGATCAAGACTCATATCATATCAATAATGCTCCTATCATCGAAATCTCAAGAATCATAGAATCAAAAGTATCAAAGATAACACTAGAACCAAGAAATAAATCCATTATACTTATCATGACTTTCAACTCATCCACACAATCATAAACATATCTCATGCATTCACTACTCAAGACAACAATAATCTAAAAAATCAACAAGCGAAACAAGGCCTCATCCTAAGCATATAGTCCAAAACATCATAGAAGCACTAAGAATCAACATAAGAATAACATTGCGATGAGATTTGCAAAACGAACACACCCCCCAAACTTTTTTGGACCAAGGGTCTAAAAAGTTTGGCAAAGAGTGGAGAAAAGAACAAGCAATGCACAAAATAGAGCACAATACTAAATATCATCAACAAGAAATTCCAAGTCATTCATAATCCACAAAGCAATTCAAAACACAAAACTAAAGGATAACACCCCCAAACTTGGCTAAGCCAAGTACTTCACCAAGAGAAAGTATACAATACCTCACTTAGTGGATCCATGATATTATGAGAGCATCCCTTAGACAATAGGCACCTACACAATCTAAATTACCAAGCAATCACACTAACAACAATATAAGCTACAAAATAAACAACAAGGATGGGTTGCCTCCCATCTAGCGCTTGGATTTAACGTCCCCTAGCCGGATGACTCTTAAGCTCAAGTCAAGGTGGTTCAACATCACATAGCCTCAAGTAATTTGTCACTTCTTTTGGCATAGAATTATGGTAAAGCTTCAAACGATGCCCATTAGCATAGAAGAGTTCCCCTTATCATTCATTAACTCGTACCATCCACTTGCAAAGCAATTCGATATTATAAAGGGTCCACTCCACTTTGATTTCAATTTTTCGGGAAACAACTTGAGTCTTGAATTGAACAAAAGTACTTGATCAAGCACCTTAAAGGACTTCTCTTTTATATTGACATCATGCCATCTCTTCGTCTTTTCCTTGAAAATCTTAGCATTTTCATACGCCTCATCCCTAAATTCATCCAACTCTAATAATTGTAGAAGCCTCTTCTCCCCACACAGCTTCTCATCAAAATTCAACTTCTTTGTGGCCCAATAAGCTTTGTGCTCAAGCTCAACGGGCAAATGACATGGTTTACCATATACAATGGGGTCTTGAAGGCCGTAAGATATGCCCATAGAGCATCATCCAACTTAAGTGCCCAATCCTTCCTATTAGAACTCACGGTCTTCTCTAAGATAAACTTGATTTGGCGATTTGACACTTCCACCAATCCATTAGTTTGTGGGTGATAGGCCGTTGAGATCTTATGCTTCACATCATACTTCACCAGAAGATTCCCCAACGCCCTATTCACAAAGTGAGTACCCCCATCACTAATCAGCACACCAAATCGAGCAAAGATATTCTTTCTTAAGAATTCCATCACAACTCTTGCATCACTAAACTTAGTGGGGATTGCCTCCACCCACTTTGATACATAATCCACGGCCAAAAGAATGTATAGATACCCATGAGATGATGGGAAGGGTCCCATAAAATCAATACCCCATACGTCGAAGACCTCTACTTCTTGAAAAATGTTCAAGGGCATCTCATCACGTCTTGACAACCCCCCAACTCTTTGGCATCTATCGTATCTAGAAACAAACATGTGACAATCCTTATAAATCGAAGGCCAATAAAAACCACATTGGAATACCTTTTGAGTCGTCTTAATGGAGCCAAAATGTCCTCCACAAGGCAATGAATGGCAATGGGTAAGCACACTTTCAATCTCTTCATCCGGAATGCATCACCTAATAATAGAATCTGCACATCTATGATACAAATATGGAACATCCCAAATGTAACGATGTGCCTCCTTGTAAAAACTCTTCCTCGCATTAGAATTCATTCCATAAGGAATTGCTCTACTTCCCAAAAAGTTGGCAAAATCGGCGTACCAAGGTGCCTCATCTTCCATCCTCCAATTTTTCTCTCCTTCCACTCTAAAAATTTGCTCATCCGGAAAGCTTTCTAGTATCTCCTCTTTCTGTTCCAAGGCCTCATCCCCTCTCACTAATCTTGACAAATGATCGGCTATCATATTTTTGCCACACTTCTTATCTCTAATCTCCAAGTCGAACTCTTGTAATAGCAACACCTACCTTATCAATCGAGGTTTCGAGTCTTTTTTTGTCATCAAGAACTTGATAGTCGAGTGGTCCATGTAGATAATAGTCTTTGTCCCCACAAGATATGGACGGAACTTCTCCACGGCATATACAATGGCTAAAAGCTCTCTCTCGGTGGTGGTGTAGTTCAACTGAGCCGATGAGAAGGTCTTCGAAGCATAATATATTACATGAAATCTTTTTTCTCTTAATTGGCCTAGCACCACCCCCATAGCATAATCACTTACAACACACATAAGAACAAAAGACTCTTTCCAATAGGGTGTGATGAGGATTGGTGCACTCACCAGTGCTTCCTTAAGCAACCTGAAAGATTTCAAACAAGCATCATCAAACTTAAAGGGGACATCTTTCTCAAGCAATCTAGATAAGAACTTTGACAATTTAGAGAAATCTTTAATGAATCTACAATAAAAACCAGCATGTCCTAAAAAAGATCTTACTCCCTTCTCATTTATAGGTGGAGGTAGCTTCTCTATAGCCACTACCTTAGCACGATCAACTTGCAACCCATTAAAGGAGATGTGATGACCAAGAATAACACCTTCACTTACCATGAAGTGACATTTCTCCCAATTGAGCACCAAATTAGCCTCTTCACATCTAACCAACACTTTCTCAAGATTAGACAAGCACATATCATAAGTATTGCCAAAAACGCTGAAATCATCCATGAACACTTCCATAATTTTCTCAATTAAACCATGGAAGATCGACATCATCAACCTTCAGAATGTAGCTGGAGCATTGCATAGCCCAAAGGGCATGCGTCTCCAAGCATACGTTCCATAGTTACATGTGAAAATTGTCTTCTTTTGGTCCTCCGGAGCAATAATGATTTGATTGTAGCCGGAGTAACCATCGAGGAAGCAATAGTATCTATAACCACACAATCGATCTAACATTTGGTCCATAAAGGGTAAGGGGAAGTGGTCCTTACAAGTCGCTTTGTTCAATTCCCTATAATCAACACACACACGCCAACTTATGGTAACTCTTGTAGCAATCACTTCATTATTTTCTGTTTTTATGATAGTCATGCCACCCTTTTTAGACACTACGTGCAATGATGACACCCAAGGGCTGTCACTAATACGGAAGATCATGTTCGCACCAAGCAATTTCAAAACTTCTTTCTTAATTACCTCTTGTGACTTTGCTTGCACTTTCAAACTCATCCCTTGGGGAACTCATTGAAGAATCATAAATGGAGAAAGTATTTCTCTCATCATTCATCCTCTAGGTAACCTCTCCCTTTTGGATATTAATCAATGCATCCGACGTCGCTAGGAAAGGTCTCCCAAGAATTAGAGGTGTGTTCTTATCCTCTTCTACATCCAAGATCACAAAATCAACAGGGTACAAAAACTTGCCAATTCGAACTACCACATCTTCCACAATGCCTCTAGGTTGAACCTTTGAATTGTCCGCCATATGAAGCTTACTAGACATGGACTTTATATCCTTCAAACCAAGCCTTTTAGCAATTGACAAAGGCATAACATTCACACTCGCCCCTAGATCGCATAAAGCTTTGATCTTCTTGCTCCCTTCAATGTGGCAATCCAAAGTGAAGCTTCCCGGATCTTTGAGTTTCTTAGGAAGATGCTTCATGATAAGCTCACTACTCTTATGAGTAAGTTTGACAATCTCGGGCTCATTCTTCCTCTTCTTTGACATGAGGTCCTTCAAGAATCTTGTGTACGTCGGCATTTTCTCAATTGCCTCTTTGAAAGGCATGTTAGTATACATCTTCGTAAACAATTCAAGGAACTTCTTAAGCCTCTCATCAAGCTTATCTTTGACTCCCTTCGAAATTTTCACCTTTTCTTTCTCTACCACTAACCCTTCTTCCTCCATTCTTTCCTCACCCCCTATCTTCACTTTCCCTTTCATTTTCTCATTTTTTTCTTCAACCTCGACACTACCCCCAAATTTTCCTCATCACCCTTCACCAAATTGACTTTCTCACTACAACTTGCTTCCTCAACTAGTTCATCATGAAACATTTTCAAGGTACAATTCCCTTCTATCTCATTCGAAACATCCACACACATAATGGAATTACAATGCTCTCTAGGATTTATTTCGGTGGTCGAAGGAAACTTACCTTTGTTGACTTGTGGGCTTAAAGCAGTAGCAAGTTGTCCCATTTCATTTCCTTGCGAATTGTACAAATCATCAAACTTTTTATTCATCTCATTATTTATCCTTCTAATTTCCACTCTCATGTGCTCCATATTTTTCAAGATTAGTGCCAAGGTGTCATCTATGCTTCCCTTACCCTCATTATTTGGTGGCTTCGACCCCGGATCAATCCCGGGAGGTAATTGGATTGCTCCCTTGGGATTTGAGTATGAAAAGTTCTCATGTCTCCGATTAGGGTTGTAGGGTGGATTGCTTTGATTCGGATAAGGACCCCCTTGTTGTCGAAATGGCGGAGCAACATAAGACCTTTAATTGTTAGGAAATGAATTATTATATTGGGGTCGCCCCAAATAATTCACCTCCTCTTGAGTAGATGGTGTAGGAGTAGGCACACTTTCGACTACATTCACTTGCATCAGAGTAGGGGCTTGGCTTTGATTTTGTCCTCCATAGACCATGAGCATCATGTTCTTCATGTTCTCTTCAAGTAGAGAAACTCGGTCACCCGTTCTTCCACTTGCTTCCCTTTGAAAAGCATCATTAGCTGCAATGTTTTCAATGATCTCATTCACTTGGCGGACCGTTCTCGTCCAAACCAACCCCCCGGCACAAGAATTCAAATAATTCTTTTCTCCTTCATGTAATCCAATAGTAAACGTCAAAATAATATCCTCCTCTCTCAAACCATGCTGTGGACAAGCCAAGAGTAAGGCTTGATACCTCTCCCAAGCACTAGATATAGTCTCTCTTGCCTTTTGGCGAAAATTCTTGATTTCTTCCCTTGCCTTGAGCATTTTCAACGGAGGGTAGAATTTTTTTAGGAATTGAGAGCTCAACTCCTCCCACTTTGTAACCTTTGGGTTCATCGATTGTATCCATATTTTGGCTCTCCCCTTCAAGGTAAAGGTGAAGAAATGAAGCTTCTTCTCATTGTCCGACATGCCCTTATACTTGATAGTATCACAAATTTCCATGAAGTTACTAAGATGAGAATTTGGATCTTCTCTATCACTCGATCCCTCAAAAGATGACTCTTTCAACAACTTCAAGAGATTAGTGTTTAACTCAAACTTCTCTGCATCAATCGGTGGTCTTTCAATTCCATCATAGTTTTCATTTACCCTTGGCTCAAAGTAATCACGTAGTAGTGGTTCATTGTTTAGGTTTTGAGGTGGGTGGACAATTTGTGGTCTAGGATTTTGTGGTGGTGGTGGATATGGATAGTATGGGTAGTTATGAGGTGGTGGTGGATAGTAAGGTTGATTTATAGGTTAATTGGGATAGTTAGGATATTGAGGTGGATAGTGGTGTAATGGTTGGTTTTGTGGTGGATAAGGTTGATATGGATGTAGTATAGGTTGTGGTTGGGGTGGAGGAACCTCTCTTTAAGCCAAGTGCTCATCACTGGGAGATTGAAAGGTATGATTGTTGTTCAATTTTGATAATCAAACAAAGCAAGTAAAAGTTGGATTGGTTTCTATGTCTACTAGCTCGTCAAGAAAGTAAACTACCTATAACTTTTATGCAAAGTGAGCAAGTTGTGAGAGTATGTATTAGTGTACTACCCTATGTTTCACATGGTGTTGTATCACTTATTCACGCAATGAGCTATGGTACAATCAATTAGCAAGCCTCTCTAACATGCAAAAGTCTCCCTATATACTCATTAAAGCCCCCTTTTGTTATTTCTATTCACTAAGAATAATTCTCATTATCTTAGGAATTTTATAAAACACCTAGCATGCATTGGCCTAATTACAAGAAAATTTAGGAAAAGAGTTCAATTCTCATATGAGACTGATTCCCTAATGGCCCAATTAATCAATTACACATACTAAACATTCATACAAATCATCAATTAAGAGAATTGATCATACAATATCTCATAGCATTTATAAGATCAACATTAACACCACATTACTCCATAGGAATCATACACTAACACACAAGGGTATTAGCCCATGGCTAATTGGGAAAACAAATGAACAATTGAACTAACTACAATCATCATCATGCTAATATTGAATAGAGAATACAAAGTCATACATATTATAATAAAATTGGACAAGATACTAATTACCTTGAAATGCTAGAAAATGTTCCGACAATGGAAAATGAAATTCAGTCGGTAGAAACGTAGTCCTAGTTGAGACGAGAATGCAGGAACAAACGGATCGATGAGCCGAACGGTAGATCAAAAGTTATAGATGAAATCGTCAGAAGAAATCTTATAAACCCAACTAGTAACTACCTAATCATCTCTCTAAACTAATCTAAGAACTTGGAATTATGAAGATTATGACTAAGATGCTTTGAGAATATGATCCTTGAGGTATTTATAGTGACCACAATGTTTAGTCCAAAATGCCCTTCATTAAATGCGCGAAAAGACGAAACAACCCTCGAAAGTGTGCAAAACTGAGCCTTTGAATGATCCACAGCAGGTGGCCGAACGATCCGGATCGTTCATGTGTTCGTGCGGTCTCTTGGTGAACGAACCAGGGATTTCCAGCACGAACCCAAGCTAGTCGTCGCACGAGCCCTGGCTTGTCATCGCACGATCCAAGCTTGGACTCGTTCGATCGATCCTCGAGTTCCTCGTTTCCTTCATATCTTAAGTTCTAGAGCTCCGATTGACTCGATTCTTTTTCCGTAGC
This sequence comes from Prunella vulgaris, assembly GCA_026898435.1. Taxonomy (NCBI): domain Eukaryota; kingdom Viridiplantae; phylum Streptophyta; class Magnoliopsida; order Lamiales; family Lamiaceae; genus Prunella; species Prunella vulgaris. The sequence continues at coordinate 103,631 of JAPKLY010000758.1, read as the reverse complement.
AACCCTCTCTTCGAACTCTTCGACATGGTATATCATTTACCTCTATTGGATCAACTCACAATTTCTTAACTTTTACGAACTTGCTCATCTTTTACCGGTTTTACTCGTTCTCACTACAAAACACAACTTTCTAGCCATAAAGAGTTAAATACACAAAGTATAGCATTTTAGGGTGAAATATGAACATAAGAATATCAAAACCATAGAGAAATAGATGCAAAAAGATACAATTATGACCCTAATCACATGTGCTCAGTAGGCTGTATTGTTCCTCTGTCAGTGGGGTCTTCCTTAGATTCATCAGGTGGATTTGCTTCCTCATCCCCATCTCCACCTTCCCTATCTCCATCTCCTTCAGTCATCTCCTTAGGCCCTTCCAGTAATCGGGCCTCCTCAAGCTTCCTTGCAACTAACTTCCCAAATTCCCATTATGTCAATAGTTGACTTGTCTTCTTCACTTGAGCAAACTCGAGTACTTCTGTTTCTTCCTTTTTCCACAATGCCTCTCCCTTGGCCTTCACTGCTTCCAGAATTTCATAGAGATAGCAATCCTTCAACTTTACCAGTAGCCTGACCCTCTCAAACATCTCCTTGAGGGTAGGATGAGAGTTCAAGGCAGGGTATATTGAGTCCAACTCATAGATGGCTTCCTCTTTATAAGAATCCAAGAAAGTATACTGGACCTCTTCTTCCTCATCATCTTCAATCTTATAAACAAGCATAATGGCAGTAGCCTGTGGGGATGGGATAGTTATTTGGTCTTTACTTTCAGGTTGTTGAGAGCCTTCAATGGGGTTTTCTTGAATTTGTGGGTCAGGGGATGTGATTTTGGTTTCCTCTTTAGGCTATTGAGAGCCCTCAGAGTTTTAAATGTCTTCTTCCTCCTCACCTTCCTTTGCCCCTTCCTCAATCCCTTTCAACGCAGTGTTGGCCAAGATGAGGATGGGGGATTTCAATCCTTCTTCTTTATTAGTGGACTTTTTAGCTGAGGATTGAGTAGCTGAGGTGTCAGTTTGTTCAGAACTGCTACTCATGGCCTTGCTCTCCACAATGGCCTTCTTTACCAACTTCCTTCTCTTTTTCTCCAACTCTTCTTCCTTGTGAGAGTTCATCTTCTCACTGGTTTTAAGTGCCCTTTTCTTTAGCTCCACAGGGGGACTATTGATTTGTGTGAGAATTGCTCATTATTAGAGTGCTTTATTTGATTAATTTATATAGAATTACATTTATTATTATATTTTAAATTGATTATTTGTGCTTAATGGTCAAGAAGGGTATTATTTGTTCTTTTGTAGGTAAATTGCAGATGTTTAAAGCAACAATGGAATAGAGAAGTCACGTGTAATTCAAAGAAATCAAGTTCTGGACTCATCTCAATTTTCAATTAAATGAAGGCAGCTGTTATTTGCAATTGGGACCCAATCCTCTCTTAATCACATGAATAGAGAGAATTTTAAAGATAGGTTTTGACCACAACTATTGCTTTGACTAAGGAAAAAGATAGGAGAGGAAACGTGTCCTTCTTCAACCACCCACAACCACATCACCATTAAAGCTTGGTCTCAAAGTTCTGTTATTTGCCGAAAACTCGCTGGTATCCCACTATGGCCGACCATTCCAGCCGCAGCCGCCAGATTTGCACGACCACCGCCAAGCACAACCCACAGCGCCAGAAATCTTCTACCCACTCGTCGGAGAAGCTATTTTTCCCGTCGAAGCTCCGCCGCCCAGCCACCATGCTCGCGCCTAGAAGACACCATTGTCGAAGCTCTGCCAGAAACTGCTCCCTGGTTTTGGAAATCGCGCACCTTCATTCCATCGTCCATGCTTCTTGCTCCTTACTTGCCAGAAATGGCAGCAGCCCGAAATCCTCGTCGCCGTTCCGGAACCTTCCCGAAGAAGAAGAAGCTCCTGCTCTCAGCCGCCGACTGTGGTTGCGTCTGGAAGCCCATCGCCAACAGCACTTATTCGCATCGGAAGCCATGTTCGATGTCGCACAGCCCTGCTGTTCACGCTCACCAGAAATCTTTCACGTCCCAGCCACTCGCCGAGGAAGAAAAGAGAAAAGAGGTTAAGGCACCACATGGGAAGAGATTCTGATGGATGCCTTGGAGGTTAAAGCACCATCCCAGCTGACCTCTCCTGAAGGTCTTCAGAAGGTAGCTCGAGCTCTGCTGTTCAAGGGTGGGGTTGCGCTGTATTGCCCAGAAACAGCGGAGTCAGAGTTCATTCCTCCAGCAGAGAACTTCAAAATCAGCCCAGCTGATCAGGTGACCTCTGATATTTTAGATAAGTTAAAAAATTATTTTGATGACCATATCAGGGAAGTCAAAGCCACTCTGCTGGCTGCCAAGTCTGCTGCCCCCTCACTGATTGAAAAGCATGTCCACCAAGTGTTGTTGGACCACTGGAACAAGCTGCGGGACGCTCTTGAGGATAGCTTGTATGCACCAGGAAGGAACTGTTCTTTACTCGCAAGAGGATTGAACAAGATGCCAAGGCGTTTCTTGATGATGCTAATGCCTCCTTCTCTGCTGAATCTGACAAGATCAGGCTGATGACTGCCAATCTAGAGAAAGAAGTGGCTTAGTGCAAAGATGGTCAAGAGGACCTTAAATCTGCTGTGGAGAAGATTCTCACTTCCCTTCCCTCTTCGTCTACCCTTGATGATATCAAAAATGGGGAAGAGAAAAACTCAGCTGAGACTGCCAATTTGAAGGCTGAGATGGCATCGCTGAAGGTTCTGCTGGAAGACAATAATGGTATTTTGTCAGCCAGGATCCAGAACGTTGAAGAGTATGTCAATACTCGAAATCTGGCACAGCAGAAGGCTCAGCAGATGAGAGATCAAAAAATGGCAGAGGCGCTGCAGAGGAAAGAAGAAGCAGATGAGGCAAGCGAGAAGCAAAATCGTATCATGAACGCTGAGCTTGATGAGAAGCTGGCCATAGAACTGCAAATGGCTGAGAAGGAGACTCTAGAGGAGGGGAACAAGAGACAGGAACGGGAAATGAACGATCAACTGGAGAGACGATATCAGAGGAGGATGAAGAAAGAATGAAGAGCAGTGCCCCAGAGCAGACTCAAGGGTAAGTTTGTTCCTGGAACTGACGAGCCTCTGATTGATGGATCTATTGAGATCTTCACTCCTGATATGAACGAAGCCATGGTCTCACTCTGGAGGACTATCAAAGCCAGAGCTTTCATCCAGTTCTATGTGCTTAGAGGAGAGGATGCTAGGCCTGCTGAGGAGAAGAATAGGGAGTTCAGAGATTGGTTGAAGGAGAACTATCCAGTCTTCTTCAAGTTCATCACTGAAGTCATGATCAAGCTCAGTGCCCAGCCTGAACTTCCAGAGCTTGAATTGTTTCCTACTCCTACTGATGCCAATGGAAATCTTGACTGGGGAGAGGTCCGAAGGATTTGGATGGACATGGTGACGCGCTTTCTCCCTACTCTCCCTGATACATCTGTGCCTACTCTAAAGGCCATTGAGAAGAGGTTTCTGGATTGGATGCAAGTACCTGCCAGCAGCAGAAAGTCTTTGGTGATGTAATAGACCAGCTGAGTCAGCTAAGGGTAGGTCTCTGATCTGATTGTAACTCCTCGTTTTGATTAATGAAGTTTTATATTCCAGACAACTTCTTGTTGTCAGCTGTTTTTAATTTTCTGTCTAAAGGATCTTATCTAAAGATCTTTTTTTCTGTCCTAATTGATCTTGATTAAATATGTTTATCTTTTGAGATCAGCTGAGTTGGTTTTGATATCATCAAAAAGGGGGAATTTGTTAGGATTTTTGTGTTAGATGTTTTGATGATATGATAAACCAATCAGCTTATAATAGGACCAGCTGAACCTATTAGTCAGCTGATGAATAGTTAGGATTAGATAGGTTTTAGTAAGGGGGAATCAGTCTTGCTTCCTAGAAGATCCAAAGCTATCATAGAGAAAAAGATCAGCTAAGGCTTTGAAGACTTAGCAGGATCCAGAAGATAGAAGACCTGAGTAGCTGACATTGGAATTTCTGAAGTAGAATATCAGAAGAGTAAGATCAGCTGAGCACGTCGCAGATAAGACAAGGACTAAGGATCAAGGATTCCAGACGAAGTCCAGAAGATCAGCTCAGGTGCACATGAGCAGACCTGCACATCAGCTGAGGTCCAAGTATCAGCAGACCGATACACAAGCTGAGGAGACAGATCAACTGGAGTCTTGTGCTCCGCCCAGATTCTTCGGAATCACATCAAGGGTTGACTTGCGACAAAGATGGGATTCCCAGAATAGAAGATCAATCAATCAAGGGGACAAACGTGATTGATTGAAGATTGCGAAGACTTCCGGGAATCAGGAAGGAAATTAAATCAATCCTCATAATTGATTAATTCTAAGATTATAGGATCTCGAATCTCTAGTCAATCCCAACGGCTAGTTATTTGGACCTATAAATAAGAGTACCAGTGAAGATTTCAAGTATCGATTCATACGCGATTAAGCTTGCCGAAACTCTGTCAAAATCTTTACTCGCACTCAACCCATTCTTACACATTAATCTTTTGTAAAGCTTTGTAGAAGCTGTTAGAAGTCGATAGCCATTAAAAAGCATTGACTGTTTGTAAGAGAGTAGTACTCTCAAAGTTTGTGAGTGAGTGAGTAAGAGAGAGAAGTTAGTGGAGAGCCCCACAAGTCCAGTTGGATTGTGGAGAGTGGAGTAGGACCTTTTGTCCGAACCACAATAAATCTTTGTGCATTTTGTTCTTTATTTTCTGTTCTCATTTATGCACATCACACTAAACAAGTTTTTCATTTAAACGTTTCCGCACTCAAATACACATCGCACACATTCAAAACCAGACTATCTCAAAGTAGTCTGCTGTTTTTAAAATAAGCCTAAAATTAGAAGAAGGTTTTTGAAACCTAACAAGTCTATTCAACCCCCCCCCCCCTTCTAGACTTGTCCTTGTGTTTCTTTCCATAAAACCTGCCTTTGGGACCAATAAGGGGGAAACTAGGGACGATATCTGTGCGAACCTCCTAGCGTTCACTATCCTAGGAGCCGTTTGTAGTTAATTAGATGCTAGTTAAATAGAATTGATCACCCGAGCCTCAAAAGGGATGGGTCTTCATTTGCTTAGCGGTAGCCCTTATCATACCCAATGAAATAACAATTGATAGGTAATTAGGACATGAGTTACATTAATTGAAATCATAAGGATAGCACCCGAAGCATTTCACTCTCTTGCACTTTCGTCTTGGAAGTTAGTTGGTAATTTTATTTACTTTCTAGTTTAATTGTTGCTTGTTTTTAACTCTTGCCAACATTTCTTGTCACTATAGTATCATGACGACACATAATCTTGGGGCTCCATCACACCACTAAATCCTAGGTCGATAACTACTTGGTCGTATAATTGCTCTACTACAATTACCCATCCACTTTTGGGTAGATTTGCCTGATTTGAAAAATGTGCAAAAATATGAAAAAGTCAAATGGCGCCGTTGCCGGGGATTTAGTTGAGTGTCCTTTGGTGGAACTTAGGGTTAGTTGAGTGGTGCTACTAGTGACATTTTTTTTATTGCTTTCTTTTTCTTTAGTTTTGTTTCTTGTGTGAATTTGATACTTGTCTCTCTTCTGTAGAAGTGAACTTGAAGAAGATGGATGGATTAAACCCCTACTTGTGGAATCAAAGTCTTAATCATGACATGGTTTATCCTCCATATACATATCCTCCTCCACAAAAGCCATATCCCTATACCTCATATCCTTATCCTTATCCTTACTATTATCCCTACCCTTACCCTTATTATGATCCAAACTCATATACTTCTCCTCCTCTTATGCCTTCACACCAGAAGAAGATGATGAAGAAGAAGAAGAAGATGAACCGAAGGAAGATGTTTTTTATCAAGCTCATAGATTTGTTCTTGAAAATGAAAATTTGAATGAAGGAAACTTCACGATAATCTTTCACTGTGATGATCAAGGATCTCACTTCCCTTCTTCTTTCTCTATTCGTATTAATGATGATATTTATGATAGCACTTCTCTTGTATGCATTGGTAGGAAAAAAGAAGGGGAAGAGGAAGTAGAGGGTCCAAGTGATGAGGATGAAGATGTCAATTCTATAAAAAATGGTGAAGAGGAATGTCCCATGGTTGACATGAGCAAACAAGAGAAAGAAAATCAAGAAGCATTTGAAGAACAATTGAAGAGCAAAATGAGCATTTCTAATCCTTTAAACTCTTCGATTCTCACTTTAATTGATGTTGATATTTCTTATGATTTTATTCTGCCTTTTGATAGTTTTGACCATAATAGGGAATTGAAGAGAAACTTGGGCATCCTTGAGCAACATGAAAGAGAATGGAGAGAGAAAGAAGAGAGACTTGTGGAGAAAAGTTGCAAAAATGTCTTGGACGATTGGTTCATATTTCATGAGAAGCTCCACGACTTTGAAGCTCAAAGAATGGCCTACAATGGCAAGGAGGATAGATACCCTTGGCCATTCCGTTGAGAGATCTTGATAGTTCATTAATAACGTCCGGAAGACACTGGGGGGGAATACACTGATATCAGATTTTTCCGAAAGACTCAGAAAAATGCTCTAACACTCTCAGTCAGGAAGATCCTGAATTACTCACTAAACTGATAGTCCGCAGGTGCAGCAGGGACAGATCAGTAAGGAGTCAGATAGGCTGAGTGTGAGTTTTGTGCTCGGAAGCTCAGTAGAGATAACAAACCTACTGACTGCTCGGGAGCAAGTCAGTTGGACTACTATCTCAGTGAGCTAGAGTACGTGCGGAATGTGAGCCCTTATTTTCTACTCGTTTTAGTTTCTGAAAACTTTCTCTGAGTTTGCTTAGTAAATTGGTGGTTAAGGCTGGTGCACAGTATTACGACTCAGGATGATTGATCCAGCCTGAAGATCAAAATAAAGCAGTATGCTCAGTTTAATATGAATGACAATTATGATCCTGAGCAAGAATGTAAATCAGCACACAAGGGTCTTTTTAACATTGTTCGGAGATAACCAACTCCTACGTCCACGGCTTGATTTAACAGGAAGTTATCCTCAAAACCTTGAGGATAGGTACTTGGGTTTTACGTGCCAAGGGACACAAATAGCCAACTTCCTCTCTTAGGAACTGACCCCTGGGTGGTTTTACAAGTCCCAGTCCTTCTAACCAACCAATCTCACACCCTGAGTGGTTTGGTATTCTTGGTTCCAACTAAGGGTAGCCCTAGCAATACAAAATAATGCTAAGATTAGAGCTATTAAAACTAAGCAAATACAGAGTGAATCCTACTACAACACTAGGGAAATTTAATTGCAGAGTGTTGTTCAAAGTATGCTTTGAGTGCTCAGATTCTTGAGAGCTTTCGCTTGGAAATTTCTCGTTAGCCTTGAATGGGTGCAAGACTCTCTGTATTTATAGGTAAGATTTGAAAAAGATCCGTTGGAGGAGATCTTTACAAATCTTTCCTATTTAGGGTGGTTGCAGGCTAGATGTACTTATTGACCTTTTTTCCATGCTTAATCAGGAAATTCTGTCCCGCCGCCTGCAACTCTGAGACGCATTAAATGCCGCATTAACTGTTGTGCAGACTCCATACATGCGTGTCAAAAGACGATTGGCTCTCCGTACAAACGGCTAGTTGACCATCTGACACTTGTCCTTCCTCGTACATTCAAAAGACGATTGGCTCTCCGTACAAACATCTAGTTCTGTCCTAAGCATGCTTAGTGTACTCAGTAGAAACATCAGTCAGTGGTACTCCGAATTGTCTTCAGGACGGATCTTCAGACTTCGGTCTTCAGCTTCAGTTCAGGCAATCTTCTTCAAGACTGACTCTGACCTTTATCAGGATGAATTGCACTTCAGACTTCAGATGATTGGGTCGACTCCAATATACTTCAGTCTTCAACACGTTCCCCCTGAACTGAATCCCTATCCTGAACTAGGCAATCCCGACTAACTGTACTTAGGCAAATCATCAGGGGTTTTGGGTTCTAATCAAAACACTAAGATTGTCCCAACAGAGACTTGTGGAGAAAAGTTGCAAAAATGTCTTAGACGATTGGTTCATATTTCATGAGAAGCTCCACGACTTTGAAGCTCAAAGAATGGCCTACAATGGCAAGAAGGATAGATACCCGTGGCCATTCCATTGAGAGATCTTGATAGTTCATTAATAACATCCGGTAAATGACGTTAAACTTAGCGCTAAATGGGAGACAACCCATTTTTATTGCTTTCTTTTGTTTTATTTTTAGTTAGATTGCTTTTAATTTCCCTAAAGTGTGTTATGTGTAGGAGATTGAGGAGCATGGATGCTAAATGAGAAGAGCTTGAGTGGTGTGGACTCCAAAGATCAAAGGTTGAGGTGGCTTGCATTTTTCTTGAGCTCTTATGGTGGAAATTTTTCTTTGGTGACACACTTACTCCCTAAACTTTGCATTCAACATGATAGTTTCATTTAAGTTTGGGGGAGAGAGTTCTTATTTTCTTGATTTTTTGTTAGTGTGTCTACCTTGTTTTGTATTGCTTTGTGGTCCATCATTTTTGCTTGATTGAGATAAGTTTGAGGCTTAATTGTTGGTGATTATTGGTTTTGAGATTTAGTTGAGCTTGATGGTTTTGAATTGATGCTAGTTCGTTTACTTGTTAATGTGAAGATTGTGCTTGATTTTGTGCTCACAATTCATGATTAGACAAGCCCGTGAGCTTTAGAGCCTTGTAGACTTGCATATTTATGGGTCTATTTTCTTTCGTTGTGAGTATCATTCATGCTTGTGTGCTCTAGTACTTGCCTCGTGTCTTGTTTGAAACTACTTTTTGTGTGAAATTTTTGAAAATGATATGAGGCCATCTTTGTTTTGAAAAGTCACTTAGCCAAATCTTACATGCCAAATGAATTTTTTCCGTAGTTAGCCACTTTGTGCCTTTTTGACATGTTTCTTGGCAACCTACAATTCTAGCCGATTTATCTTTCTTTTTGAGCTTATTGTCCCTATGAACTAGTGGAGCTTGAGTGTGGGTATTGAGGTTAGAATGTGCTTGATTGTGAATTTGGTTGATGAATTGGTGTGAAAGTGAAAAAGTTTGTGAAAAAATTAAAAATGAGAAGAGCTCTCTTGTATACGAAAGTGTGTGAGCTTGAAATTCAAAAAAAAAAAAAGTTCAATGGGATTGGTGAAAAAAGTGCTAAAAATGAGAACAAGTAAATAGTTGGAGTTTGAATTTAGAGTTGCAACTTGATCAATTGCAAATTTTCTCTTGAGAGTTTTTAGAGACGTCTTAACTCTCTCTCCACTAGTTTACGAGTCACTTATCCAAAATTTCCCCACCTTAACCAAAGAGCCTACATTACAACCTATTGAAAGTCCTCATTGATTCATTCATTGATCACTTATTGTGGTGGATGTTGATAGAATTTATTAATAGTGTTTGTTTATGTGGCTTTACATCA
>JAPKLY010000758.1:84150-94152 GCA_026898435.1 Prunella vulgaris | reverse complement strand
AGGATCCTGGTGGGTTCTGGCGACCTGTTAAGTTCGCCATATCAACAGTGGATAACTTAGATACTTGTCAAGCTTATGGTAGTTCACTTGTGTGTTTTGATTTTTGAGAGTATGCACTTCCTTTGATTCACCTTTGTGTGATGAGTGAAACACTTAAATGTGAGGAAAATTGTGGATTGAGCACTTGATCTTGCATTGATTTGAGCTTAACTTGTTAACTAGCTTGTGGATTTTTGGACCTATGGTTTGACTTGATTGAAGAACATGATAATTGCCTATTTTTTTTTTGATTGAAACCTCCCACTTGTTTTATTTTCTTTACGTTGTTCGAGGACGAGCAACAATTTAAGTTTAGGGGAGTGATTTGTGTGAGAATTGCTCATTTTTAGGGTGCTTTATTTGATTAATTTGTATAGGATTACATTCATTTTTATACTTTAAATTGATTATTTGTGCTTAATGGTCAAGAAGGGTATTATTTGTTCTTTTGTAGGTAAATTGCAAATTTTTAAAGTAACAATGGAATAGAAAGTAGAAAGGAGTTGGGCTCTAATTTTCATTAAATTCTGGACTCATCTCAATTATCAATTAAATGAAGGCAACTGTTATTTGCAATTGGGACCCACTCCTCTCTTAATCACATGAATAGAGAGAATTTTAAAGATGGGTTTTGACCACAACAATTGCTTTGACTAAGGAAAAAGATAGGAAAGGAAACATGTCCTTCTTCCACCACCCACAACCACATCACCATTAAAGCTTGGCCTCAAAGTTCTGTTCTTTGCCGAAAACTCGCTGGTATCTCACTATGGCCGACCATTCCAGCCGCACTCCTCGACGCCAGCAGCCGAATTTGCGCGACCGCTGCCGAGCACAACCCACAGCGTCGGAAATCTTCTACCCACTCGTCGGAGAAGCTGTTTTTCCCGTCGAAGCTCCGCCGCCCAGCCACCATGCTCGCGCCTGGAAGACACCATTGTCGAAGCTCCGCCGGAAACTGCTCCCTGGTTTCGGAAATCGGGCGCCTCCATTCTACCGTCCCTGCTTCTTGCTCACTGCTCGCCAGAAATGGCAGCAGCCCAAAATCATCGTCACCGCACCGGAACCCTCCCGAAGAAGAAAAAGCTCCTGCTCTCAGCCGCCGACCGTCGTTGCGTCTGGAAGCCCATCGCCAACAGCCCTTATTCACACCGGAAGCCACGCTCGATGTCGCACAGCCCTGCTGTTCACGCTCACCAGAAATCTTTCACGTCCCAGCCACTCACCGAGGAAGAAAAGAGAATAGGTAAACGGGTTTAATTGAAAAGTTGCTGAAGCGATTTTAAAAGACATGCTCGACCAGGCGCAGTGATCGAGCAACCCAACACTGTCGAGCTTTGTTTGCCTATTTGGTGTCTACGTGCAAGTTTACATGATCGTTATTGTAATGGCAAGCTTAACCAAGTTTATTTTATATCGAACACAGTGAGAGGGGTATTTGTAAGGTAAGATTATCGTTCTGAATTAGAAAACACAAAGCAAGTAAAGGGAATAAAGTATCTATTGTCTACTAGTGCGTCAAACAAGTAAACTATCTATTACCTTGATTCACAAAGTGAGCAAGTTGTGTGAGAAGTGTATTAGTGTACTATCCTATGTTTCATGTGGTGAAGTATCACTTACTCATGCGTTGAGGTATTGTAAAATCAATAGGCAAACCACTCTAACATGCAAAGGTCTCCCTAAATGACACATAAGAGCCTCTAATTGTCTCTCCAATTCACTAAAACAATTCTCACTAGTTTAGGAATTTTAACAAACACTTAGTATGCAATGGCCTAATAACAAGAATATTTAGGAAAATAGCCCAACTCTCGTATGAGACTAAATTTTAATGGCCCATACAATCAATTATGCATATAAGTATTCATACAAACTATCAAAATAGAGAATTGATCATACAACATCTCAAGCATTCATAAGATCAACATAGACACCACACTACTCCATAGGAATCATACACCAACACACAAAGGAATTAGCCCATGACTAATTTGGTAAACGAAAGAGAAATTAAGTAACTACAATCATCATAATCATCATTATGCAGGAATTGTAAAGAGTATACAAGAATTTTACCTATTACAATGAAATTGAGAAGATACAAGATTACCTCTAGAAGCTAAAAATTGATCCGACAATAGAAATTGAAAACCGAACGGTAGAAATGTAGCTTGAGCTATGCTAAGAATGCTGGAGAAGATGGATTGAAGATTCGTACGGTAAATCGAAAGTAATCGCAGAAATCGTAAATAAAAATCTAAGAATACCCACTTGGAAACTACCTCTAACTTCTCCTAATCTAGTGAGAGAATATATGATGTAAGCGAATCTAAGAAAATGATAAAAGTCCCTTTGAAAATCTGAGATGGAAGTATATATAGTGCCCTTGGATCATTGACTAAGATGCCCTTCATTAAAACGCGTGAAAATACGAAAATAGCCCTGAAAATCTGAGTATTCTGAACTTCTGTCGCCCAAGAGTTGTAGGATTGTCGACCGCTTGGTCGACAGCTTGGTCGACAAGGTCACATTCTGTCGTGCAAGACTTGAGCGTCACCGTCCGAGCTGGTCGACAGCGAGCTCGCTCCATTCGTGTCTTTCCAGGTAACTTGGTTGCGCGGAGGCTGCCTTCTGATGAAGGAGTCCTGTCGACCGAGGCCTTAGTCTCGGTTGATGCGCGACTTCCTCATTTTTGTCATATCTTGAGCTCTAGAACTCCGATCGACTTGATTCTTCTTTTGTTGTGACCTTCTCTTCAAGCTCTTGAACATTTTGCTCAACTCCAAAATTCGGACTTTTCTCAATCTTGCTCGTTTCTTCCCTATTTTGCTCGTTTTCACCTACAATCACAACTTTCTAGCCAAAAAGGGTTAAATACACAAAGTATCGCATTATAGGGTCAAATATTAACATAATATCACCAAAAGCATATAGAAATGAGTGCTAAAAACATGCAATTATGACCCTAATCAAGCTTCCTTAAGGAATTCACGAAGCAAAAATTGTAAAAATAGTTGCTCGACCATTTTTGGTCGAGCAACCCAACTCGGTCGAGCAACAACAAAAATCAGATTTTAGTGAGCTTGATTTCAGCCACGTTGGTGAGGACTTGTATGGGCCCAGATAATTGGCATGAGCCCTTGGCCCATTTTATTCTTGCAGTATATAGATTTCAGCATAGGTTTTCAGAACGAGAGGGGGTTTTACATAGAATTAGAGAGAAATTGAGCAGGGGAATTTGGCAGCAGTTTTGTTTCTTACTTTTTGTGGGGAGACCCTCTCCCCACACACTACACACATTAAATTAGAATTTTATTTTCTTGTAATTTCTAGTTAGAATTTAATTGCACATTTTAATTTCTTCAAGTGTTGGAGCTATTGGAGACTATTGAGGTGATATTGATATATTATTCAAGTTTTAATGGTGATGTTCTTGTTTAGCTTTTATTTTGTTAATTTGATCATGGATTTGTTGATTTTAGCTATGGGCTAATTGTTTCTTGCTTTGGGTGTTTGAATTATGATGGAGATTGATGTGTTTGTGTTTTAATTATTTTGATTTTATTATGGATTTGGTGATATGATTGTCTTAATGTGTTTTCCTTGATTTAATTAATTTATTTGATTGAGTATTCCATGATTGATGATTACATGTTGCAACTAGGGTTGGGTGTGTGGTTAATTGGTCATATGAAGAAAGGTTAGGTAATTAATTAGATTTAATTAGTGGTCTATTGACCAGAGAGGGGGTAGATTGCTTAGAATTACCATTAAGGGACATTAGATGTCTTGATTGTGAATTAGGGTGTTTAGTGAAGGGGGAAACTAGGGACGGTATCTGTGCGAACCTCCTAGCGTTCACTATTCTAGGAGCCGTTTGTAGTTAATTAGGTGCTAGTGAACTATAATTGATCACCCGAGCCTCAAAAGGGATAGCTCTTCATTTGCTTAGCGGTAGCCCTTATCATACCCAATGAAATAACAATTGATAGGTAATTAGGACATGAGTTACATTAATTGAAATCATAAGGATAGCACCCGAAGCATTTCACTCTCTTGCACTTTCATCTTGGAAGTTAGTTGGTAATTTTATTTGCTTTCTAGTTTAATTGTTGCTTGTTTTTATCTCTTGCCAACCTTTCTCGTCACTATAATATCATGCCGACACATAATCTTGGGGCTCCATCACACTACTAAATCCTAGGTCGATAACTACTTGGTCGTATACTTGCTCTACTACAATTATCCATCCGCTTTTGGGTAGATTTGCTTGATTTGAAAAATGTGCAAAAATACAAAAAAGTCAAATGGATTATCTGAAGACTCCACTATGTCAGTAGTGGACCTAGTTCTTGTATCCTCATTCTTCTTTGAAGGTGCAACAAACTCAACCTTCATCTTTTTCAAGAGTTTCTCTGAATTGAACAAGATTTTTGACTTGTTCCAGGGTCTAGAATCTGGGAAAGGATATCTCAGATTCAGTTTCTCCAGCATCAAGCACACCTTGGTGGCATAACATAGTTTGTGGTCAATCACCAACCTTCCTTTCACTTCTTTCATCTTGTTTCTCTCACCCCTCAGATTAGAGATGAAGAAACTCTGCCTGTTAAACCTGGTCCTCCCATTTGTGTGCACAATAGCAGCCATTAGCGTCAACTTCACCTTGCTGACCTGCTCTATGCTTCCCTGATTTGCAAGGAGGCATTTTCCAACAATCTCTGCCAGGATCTCAAGTTCTGGCTTTAGCAGTTTCTTGTTCAGGTTAGGAATATATTGTTCCTTCTTCTTGGTGATGGCTGTAAGGAACTTCTCCTCCTCACCAGCCATAAAGGTTTCAAGGTCCAAGCCCTCACTTGGTAGCCCTAAGAAGTCATTGAGGTCCTCCTACTTTAGCACAAATTTGTGCTTGTGCATCATAGGTCCAGTAACAAGCTTTCCCTTCTTGTTCCTTTTGGTTTCTCTCTTCTCCATTATCACAGCAGACCTGATGGAGGTCTTGCTCTTCTCTATCTCCACAAAGAACTCAAGTACCTACCTATCATAACACTTTTCTGGCCCATTGGAAAGGAACTTCCCTAGACCAATATTTTCAACATATTTTAGGGTTTTTTCTGATATGATGAAGGTTGAGGTCAGAGAGGACTTTGGGATGGTTGAAGCAGACTATGGATTCATACCAAAAGTTATTACTTTTGGAGAGTTCTTTGAAATAAATGTAAATTTCTGAAGTCATTGTGAGTTTGAGAGAAGTGTAGTATAAGATTAAGGGGGTTAAGGTTGATGGAATAGTAAATGTGTGTAGGGTAAGTTGTGAATAACGAGTTTATTATATACTGGTAATCAAGGGTGTAGATTGATCTAGAGATAAAATGATCTACGGTTGAGAAAGAAGTAATAATTGGGAAGATAAAGTGATTTGTCTTCCCAATTTATTTTGTAAGGATTACCAAAAGTGGCAAGTTGGATGAACATAGATCAAGGGTCAAGATTTAAAAAATGGCGATTAAAAACTTGTCTTTTCACGAGAAAACTTTTTCAATTCATCCCCCGAGAAATTATTGCGCACTTACTATCGCATTAAATGCTGTTCAGACACAGTTTTCACTAAAGCAACTGTCAGTCAGGTCAGTGGAGTAGTTATCAGGCTAGTTGAGTTCTTCAGTGGAGTTGAGTTGACAGTGGACTCAACTCTTCATCAGTGGAGTGAACTCAACTATTCTTCAAGGGATTTGAGTTATCAGCATCCTTGGTAGCTCAGATGGGCAATTCCCCCTTGAATAGTGTCCTAATTCAGATTGTATATTCCCCCTTGCTGAAATCGCCTGATTATTTTAGTTCCCCGACAGGATCTAGTGGGCCTAACTATACTGATAACTCAGGAAATCTTGCTTCTGCCAAAGATTTTGTGAGTACGTCTGCTCTCTGTTTATTAGTGTGAATTTTCACAAGACAAACATCCTTCTTCTCCACATGATCTCTGATGAAATGGTGTCTGATATCAACATGTTTATATCTTTTGTGAAGTACATGATTTTATGATATTGCAATGGCAATGTTGTTATTACAAAATATTGGTACTTCATTTGCTTGAACATTGTAATCCATCAATTTTTGTCTTATCCATAGAATTTGAGCACATCAACTTCCAGCTGCCATATATTCAGCTTCAGTGGTGTAGGTTGCAATTGAAATCTGCTTCTTTGAGAACCATGAGATAAGTTTGTTCCCAAGAAATTGATAGGTGTCTGTTGTTGACTTTTTGTCAATTTTGCGTCCTTCATAGTCAGCATCTGATTAGCTTTTTAATTCAAAGTTGTCACCAGAGGGGTACCATAGTCCCATGGTGACAGTGCCTTTCAAATATCTGAGTATCTTCTTAGTGGCTTTTCTTAGGATTGACCTGATATCTGGCACAGATCCCTACTGCATATGTGATGTCTGACCTGCTTGCAGTGAGGTAAAGTAGAGAGCCAATGATTCCTCTGTAGGTGGTCTGATCAACTGCTTCACCATCTTCATCAAGTTCAAGCTTGGTGTTGGTGTTCATGGGTACCCTGACCACCTTGCTTGTACTATATCCAAACTTTTGAATGAGTTCCCTTGTATATTTGGCTTGATTGATGAAATTTCTTTCAGTGGACTGTTTCACTTGCAGTCCTAGGAAGAAATTCATTTCTCCCATCATTGACATCTCAAATTTGTCCTTCATGAGTTGTGAAAATCTTGTACACAACTCCTCATTTTGAGATCCAAATATGATATCATCTACATATATTTGGACAAGTAGGATATCATCCCCATGAGTAATTCTGAAAAGTGTTTTATCTACACTTCCTTTGGTGAATCCATGATCCAAGAGGAATTGTGATAGAGTGGCATACCAAGTGTCATACCAAGCTCTTGGGGCTTGCTTCAGGCCATATAGGGTCACAACTTTTATACTTTGTTTCCTTCTTCAAAACCAGGGGGTTGTTCCACATAGACTTCTTCATTGAGTATACCATTGAGAAATGCACTCTTTACATCCATTTGATAGACTTTGAATCTTTTATGGGCTGCATAGGCATGGAATAACCTGATAGCTTCCAATCTAGCCACTGGTGCAAATGTCTCATCATAGTCAAAACCTTCAACTTGTGAGTACACTTTGGCCACTAGCCTGGCCTTGTTTCAGACTATGACATCATTCTCATCCTTATTTTTGAAAACCCATTTTGTACCAATGATTTTTGCATGCTTGGGCCTCTTGACTAGCTCTCATACTTGATTCCTTGTGAATTGATTCTGCTCTTCCTCCATGGCTGTGATCCAGTTTGGATACTTTTAGTGCTTCTTCTATTGTCTTTGGTTCCTGTGTTAATAGAAAGCAACAAAAGAGAGTATTTTCACCATGAAAATTTCTTGTTTTGACTCCAAGGTTAGGATCTCCTAGAATTTGGCTGGCAGGATGGTCTGTCAACATATTTCTTCTGGTTTGTCCTCTCTCAGTGGAGTTATCCTCAGGGGATATACCCTCTTCTGAGATTGTGTTACTAGATGAAATAGATTAAATAGATCAAGAGATAGAGTAGAGGGTAGGAGGCCTGAATCATCATTCAGGGTAGTTTCAAGGATATCAACATAGACAAGTCTAGCTTCCCCCTGAGTGTTAGATTCAGTTTTTATCTCAGCTTGGCCAGCTTCTTCATTGACAGATGTTACCTGAGGAGTTGGGATGGTGTCATTCAGCTCATTAGCATCATTGATGATTTCCTCAGATTGATTTCTTCCTTCTGGTTTGTCTCCTAAGCTTTCTGTCCCTAGGTTGTCCCATGTAGGAAAGTAGCCATCCACTAGTTTTACAGTGGACTTGTCTAGACTCAGGCTAGACATTTTCTCAGTGGTGTCCTTAGTGGCCTCTCTTTTCCTAAACTCAAGAGTAGATTCATAAAAAATAACATGGGGTGTTTCTTCTACCACAAGGGTTCTGAGGCTGTATACCCTGAAGGCTCTACTGATTTGAAAATATCCAAGGAATATTCCTTCATCAGCCTTGCTATCAAAGGTTTTCAATTGCCTCTTTCCATTGTTGTGGATGAAACACTTAAAGCCAAACACATGAAAATAGGATAAATGAAATTTCCTACCATTCCACATTTCATAGGGAGTCTTGCCTTGATTTTTGGTGAGCATTGACCTATTGTGTGTGTAACAGGTTGTATGTATGGCCTCAGCCCAGAACCTTTTAGGAATTTGTGCATCAGCAAGCATGGTTCTGGCTGCCTCCTTGAGTGTCCAGTTTCTTCATTGAGCTACTCCATTTTGTTGAGGAGTTCTTGCAGCTGAGGACTCATGAGATATACATGTCTCATTGCAAAAGTCTGTGATAATTGAATTGATGAACTCAGTACCTTTATCAGACCTAATCTTAACAATAGACAAACCATTTTAATTAGACAACTTTTTTAGAAGTTCAGGCAGCCTGAGTTGAGTTTCTTTCTTGCTTGACATTAAAATCACCCAGGTATATCTAGAGAAATCATCAACCACCACCAGAGTATATTTTCTTCCATTTATACTTACTGGTGTGACAGGTCCAAAGAGATCCATGTGAAGTAGTTGGAGTATCCTATTAGTGGAGGGATTCTGTTTTTCTTTGAATCAGGCTCTAATTTGCTTCCCTTCTTAGCAAGCTTTACAAATGTGATCCTTGTGGAACACCTCATTGGGTATCTCATCCACTAGACCTAACCTTGATACCTTGTTTAGAGTCTTGAAGTTAAGGTGATTGAGTCTCCTGTGCCATAGCCAGGTCAGGTCATTGGAGCTTTTTTGCAATTAGGCAATTCTCTGAAGGGCATAATCTCCAATCTGCAAGATAAATATTTCCTTTCCTTGACCCAGTTAGTAGTACCTGTGAATTTGATGCATTTCTTACACAACATAGGTTACTAGAGAATTCAACATTATATCCTTTATCACAAAACTGGCTAATAGACAACAGGTTACGTTTCAGTCCACTAACATAAGATACATTTGATATCTGGACTGTTCCAATTAACATGGTACCATAACCTTTTGTGATTCCTTTGGAGTTGTCACCAAAGGTGACCTGTGGTCCTTTCTTTTTTTTATAGTCTGTCAGAAGACTATAGTTGCCTGTCATATGTATTGAGCAACCACTGTCTATGTACCAGTCATCTTGTGAATCTATAGTATCCTACAGAAAAGTCAAGTCTTAGGTACCCATTTTGTGTTGGGTCTTATTTGGTTAGCTGTACCTTTTGGGATCCAAATCTGCTTAACAGTCCTAATTACTTTGGACTGGCTGATTTTTCTCCCACAAACATCTACATGGACAGTGGACACCTAGGTGTCCTTGGAGTAGACTGTCAATAATTGTTGGTCCCCTGTGGAACAGGTGGCCTGAAATTCCTCCTGTTCCTTGAGGACCTTGGTGAGGAGAGTAAGTTGTTCTAGCCTTTTCAACAGGCCTACTTGGCATTACCACCTCTTTTATTGGTTCAGCAGGCCTTTTGCATTTATCCAGTGTCTTTCTGGGATTCTCAACAGACTTTACAAACACTCTCTCTACACTGCTAGTAGATGCAGTGTTCAGAGGACCCTCTGAAGAGGTTGACGGGAAGAATCCAATCCCATGTCTATTGTCAGAGATATTTTGCAGGCTCAGAATTTACTCTATTATAAGAGAGTGTTTATTCAGAGCCTCAATCTTTCTCAATAGACTCTCTTCAGATTCTTTCAACATGTTCACATTACTGATGAGGGTTTTAATCTGAATTACTATCTCATTGTTTTCAGAGACTAGTTTTTTCTGGTCATTAGTTAGTCCCCTGATCAGTTCATCCTTTCCACTGAGCTGACTTTTGAGTGTTTCCACTTCATTAGTAAGAGTAATGGTAATGGGAGGCTGATGCTAGGTCTGCCTTGTTTCCAGATTCAACTAACTTTGAATTCTCA
>JAPKLY010000758.1:49872-64150 GCA_026898435.1 Prunella vulgaris | reverse complement strand
TTCAAAGTCAGATGAAGGTATCTTTTTAGGTTATTCTAATGTTAATAAAGCATTTAGAGTGTATAACAAGAGATTAATGATTGTGGAAGAGTCACATCATGTTGTTTTTTATGAACAACATATCTCCCTTGAAGAAACTGTTTAAGACTCTAAAGAGGACAACTCTACAGTCACAAGTCAGCAGTAGTATGTTGAAATCAAAACTCTTGTAGAATTGATCAATAAAAGCTTTGGCACTATGATAGTTGAGTTACCTCCCTTAGAGAATATTGAAGATTTAGTCTATAAGAATGTTCTAACAGAAGTAGAAACACTAACAAGAGGACTTGATGAGTCTACAGTAGAGGAATCTACAACTGTAGAGAACAATGATCAAAGACTAGAGCCTGAATCAGATTTGATTTGGTTGAAAGATCGCCCCCCTGAGCATGTAATTGGAAACCTATCAGATGCTGTAAAGACCAAAAAACAGATCCATGAGGCAATGTTTGCTACATTTCTTTCATCTTCAGAAATGACTGATATTCATGAAGCACTGCAAGATGTCAATTGGATTATTGCAATGCAAGAAGAATTGAATGGTTTTGAGAGAAATCAAGTATGGGAACTTGTTCCAAGACCTAGGAATTACAAAGTGATTGGAACTAGGTGGGGTGTTCAAGAATAAACTTGATGAAGATGGAATTGTGACCAGAAATAAAGCAAGGCTAGTTGCTCAAGGCTTTTGTCAATCTGAAGGCATAGACTTTGATGAATCATTTGCCCCAGTTGCAAGATTAGAAGCTATAAGAATATTTCTAGCCTACGCTGCACATATGAACTTTACTGTCTATCAAATGGATGTAAAGAGTGCATTTCTTAATGGTTTACTATCAGAAGAAGTGTATGTTGAACAACCACCAGGATTTGAGGAATCTACAGCTGAAGACATGGTTTATAAGCTTAGAAAGGCCCTTTATGGACTTAAGTAAGTACCAATAGCATGGTATGATACCCTATGTGATCATTTGATAAAAAATGGATTCAAAAAGGGTATGGTTGACAAGACCTTATTCAGATTACAACATGGAAATGACATATTGCTTGTGCAAATCTATGTTGATGATATAATCTTTGGCTCAACCAATGAAGGATTATGCAGAAAGTTCTCTAAGCTCATGACTGAGAAATTTGAAATGAGCATGATGGGAAATCTGAATTTCATTTTGGGATTACAAGTTAAGCAAATGAGAGATGAAATTTTCATCAATCAAGCTAAATACACTCAAAAGCTTATCGAAAGATTTGGAATGGATAGCTCTAGGCCTACCAATATACCTATGACACCTTCTGTGAGTCTTGACAAAGATGAGAATGACAAAAGTGTTGATGTAACCAAATATAGGAGGTTAATTGGATCATTGCTATAAGTTACAGCTAGCAGGCCTGATAGCATGTTTGAAGTAGGTGTATGTGCTAGATTCCAAGTTAATCCTAAGGAATCACACTTGAATGTTGTAAAGAAGATCATTAAATATGTCAAATCCACAAAAAATTTAGGATTATGGTATCCTAAAGAAGGAGGAATTGAACTCATTGGGTACACTGACTCAGATTTTGCAGGCTGCAATTTTGATAGAAAGAGTACTAGTGGTATTTGTCAATTCCTAGGTGAAAGATTGGTGGTATGGCACAGTAAGAAGCAAAATTCTATTGCTCTCTCTACAGCTGAGGCAGAGTACATTCCTGCTGGAAGCTGTTGTGCACAAATCTTATGGATGCAATATCAATTACAAGACTATGGGATTGATGCAAGAGAAACTACCATATTCTGTGATAATACAAGTGCTATTGTTATTACCCAGAATCCAGTGTTACACTCTAGATCAAAACACATAGATGTAAGACATCATTTCATAAGAGATCATGTTGAAAGAAAGGATGTGAAATTGACAAAGATTCATACTGATTTGAATCTTGCTGATATTTTCACAAAACTTTTGTGTGAATCAAGATTTTCAATCTTGAGAGGTAATTTGGGAATGTTAGAATTGTGAAAAGACTCTTTGAAAATCACTAAATTGCAAAGACAAACCTAGAAAACTGAAAACTCATTGAAAAGGAAATTTGCAGCTGCAAAGTCATTCAACTGCAGAGTTGTTAACTCTACAGCTGTAGACTTAGCACTGAACTGCAAGTTCCTCACAAATGTAGACTTCCATATTCTAAATATGTCAACTACAAACTTAGAGAATTTACAGTACCTTGTAAAATTTTGAAAATTAAATGGAGCACTACAAATTTAGAAACGTCAGTACTTAGTGACAGACATTTTGGATTTATTCAGCATTTTAATCAATAAAATGTTTGAATTTGTGTAATATTTTAAATGGATTTAAATTCTATGTTAGTTATATTTTGGACAGACTTAATTATAAGTTTTGATTTGAAATTTAAGAACTCATATATTTTAGGTCAAAGACAGTTATACCCTTTACTATTTTGAATGTTTGTTTAAGGAAAGGTATTTAAAGGACTCTTCATCCTTTTCATATCCTACGTTACATTCGAACCCCCCTTAAAAACACTCCCTACCCTCACTCTCTAAAACCAATCTTCATGGCATTGAAAGTAATTTTCGGTGCCCTGTTCGACTTTGAAGAAATCCAAAGAAAACACCCTACTGATGCAATGGAAAGCGTAGTCAGACATATTGTGAATCAAGGGATTCATTATTGTCTTACTCATATCCCCGGAGCTTATGATGATAAGATAGTCCACGAGTTCTACAAGAATGCTGACGCAAATGTGGAAAGGAAAACACTTTCTGTGAAGATGCAAGGAAGAAGTGTTAATATCACAGCTGAAGACATTTGCAGAGCATTACATTTGAGAAATGGAGGTGATTCTCATGACAACCTCAATTTTTCTGATGAAGACAAGAGATATTGGAAGAAGTTCACTGCAAAGAAGCCGTTTCTTGAGAATTGGAAGAGGACATTCAAGAAGAACGACCTTGCAGTTGAGTATGTATATCTCTATGAAGCTATAGATAAATGTCTTTTATGTAGAACTGGAGCTCATGATATTGGTACTATACTTATGTGGGATTTGATGATAGCAATTGATAAAGAGGTTAAAATTGATATTGGAGAGTTATTGCTTAGAAATATTGGTAATGATGTAGTGAAAGCTGGCAAGAATAAAGGTTTTGGTGTATTCCTGAATTATATTCTGAAGGAAGTAGGATTTTCCTTGTTTAATGGCCACAATGGACAACCTATTCTTGTTCATCGAATCATTGGGAAAGCCAACTTCAAGAGAGGGGCAGTGGATGCTCCTATGGCTCCAAAATCTAAGAAAAGGAAGAAGAACAAATCTGATGCAAAGAAAAGTACAGTTGCAAGTCTTCTAAAGCATTATGAGAGGAAGAAGAAATATGTAAGGAGGAAACAACTATTGGTGGATGAAGCTAGTGAATCTGAAGATGAGATTGATAGAGAAAGAAGATAAAAGAAATATCACTCAAGGAAAGCTACAAATGAAGAGACTGACAAGTCTATAGCTGTAGACTTGGCAAATATACAGCCTGAGGAAGAAAATCCTGAAATTCAAGTCACTGAAGATCCTGAAATTCAAGCTGAACAACTCCCTGTTGTTCCAGTTGAAAGAGTAGATGGCTTTGAAGAGGAAAGGCAGAGATTTGATGACTGGAAGCTTATAAGGGAAGAATTGGAGAAGTTGACAGTTGAAGAGAGGAATTTGTTCCAGTGGGTTGTTGACTGGACAAATTGTAGTGATGTAAATGAGTTGATGAAGGCAAATTTCTTCGATGAGTTTCTTGCTGAGAAACTGAGGAAAAATAAAGGAAAAGGAAAGCAAGTAGTTGTTGAAGTTTCAGAAAGACAGAAGATCACAAAGTCAGCAGCTGCAGCTTTGAGAGTTGCAATGGGATCTGAGAGAGATCCAGAAGCTAAATTTCCTGAGGCTAACTATGAGGTAGTCAGCTCAGAAAGTGAAGAGGAAATTCCGCAAAGAATTGGTGAAGGAAGTCATCAAGTAGTTGAAGCAGAAGGCTTAACTACTTTAGCTGAAGGAGCAATTCTGTTGGAATCTGCAGGAGCTAGTGCTGCAGATCCAATTGTGAATGTTGATGAGACAAATCTTGAACAGCCTGACTTTGAGAAAGAGAAAGAAAAAGAGGCTGAGAAGGCTGCTTCACCTTGCAAAGAACCCAAGGACAAGCCTGATGATGATGAAGGCAATGATGATGATGCACTAATGGGTGGTGCTCAAGCTCAAACTGTTCATATTTAAGTTCAACCTATTCAAGATACTCAAGCTGATGAGCAGATTATTGATGATACCTCTAGAGAGATTGATGAGAGTGCAATAGATTTCTCTAATCCTATCACAAGCATATTCAATCAACCCCCTCCTGCCATGTTTATACTTGAAGAGATTTATAGGCAAGGTACTCCTCCCCTGCAGAGTCTATCAGCCTTGGAAAGAGAGAATATAGATGACTATATGACTGATTTCTTTACTGAAAAGACAGATCTTGTCTTAACTCCTAGCAAGAGGAAGGCTACTACTGAAGACTCTACAGCTGTAGAGTTAGTGCCTTCTAAAGCTCAGAAAATTGTCAAAGGAAAGGAGTTGGTCATTAGGGAAGCTGAATCTGAAGAAGAAGATAGTGATATAAATCCCAAGATGACACCAAAAGAATTTGTATCTAAGCTACAGGATTTGGAAGATTCATTCAAGGGTATTTAAGCTGAAATCATAAAGCAAGTGAAAAGGGTGCCTGATGCTATAAAGCTGAAATCAGAAAGTAAGGAAAGATATGGAAGATTTGGTAAAGAAAGTTGAAGAAAGAGGCTTAGAAGAAAAGAGAGTACTTGAAAAGAACTTTAAAGCTATTGTGGATAGTCTACAGAAGCAGAATGAATTGGTCAGACATGACATTATTCAGAAGACGAGAAATCACATCTCTACAGTCAGACATTAACCTTGTGAAAGATGATTCTTTCAATCTGAAGTTAGAAATTCAAGGTATGAAGAATGAGATGACAAGAATGATCTCTAGTAATGAAGGCTTGAAGACATATCTAATGAGCAAACTTTCTACCATTTTATCACATATTGATGTTGGCAAAAAGGAGGAAAGTAAAATTGAAAAAGAAATCAAAGAAGGAGATAAAGTGACTGACAATATTTTGGAAAATGTTAAAGGCATTGGAAAATCCTTGGCTAAGGAATTTGAAGCTGCAAAGTCAAAGGATTTATCTTTAAGACTTGGTGAACAACCAGAACAAATGAAGGGAAGTTCTCAATACAGCTCCCCAAATCTACTGCTGGGAAGCAATCTACTACAAAGACTCAACACTCCCAAGCTCAAAAACCTGCTGGTTACTGGGAAAAGACAGTGAAAGAGTCTCAAGCAAGGATGAAAGAGAAAAAGAAGAAACAGAGAAACAGAGAACGAAAGATTCTGAGGAATCTACAATAGTTGTGAATGTTCAACCTTTGAACATTTAACCTATAAGTATTATACCTTCTGAAGAAAAGAATGAAGAAGCTGAGAAGGAGAAAGCAATGAAATCAGAATTTGATCTACTTTGGGAAGGATTTCTGAGTATCTGTAATAGGCACACAGTGATCAAGAGGATCAAATATAAGAAAGACAGATTTCAGAAATTTAAAGCTTTGAAGGCAGATGGAACTCTATACAAAGGAGATAATGCTCTCCTTGGTGGAAAGAAGAAGAGAGCTCTACTTCCTAAGAAAATTTTCAAATCCAAGAAAGAAGAAGAAGAGTTTGAAGAATATGAATTTCAGATGATGTTGAAGTATATAGAGGAAGATGAAGCTGACTGAACAAGGTATTTTGAAATCAATTGGAGATTCTACAGATGAAGATGAAGAAGAAGAAGTAGAAGATGTTGATCCCAAGCACAGGAGGAGATGAAGATTCAATAGATTAGACACTAAAACTACTTAGTTTTTAGTCTAATTGTGTTTTGTAAGCTGTACCTTTACCCCTTTTATTTATGCAGTTTTTCCTTCTGTTGGTTTAAATGGTTTTGCTTGGTTCTGTCCTTGTGTTTTTTTTATTGTTTTGAATGGCAATATGTTATTGCTATTGTTGTTTGTTTATTGTTTTGATTATGTGTTTTTCCAACATCAAAATAGGGGGAAATTGTTAAGTACATTGGTCTAGATTTTGATGTGTGCAAAACATATGTTTAATTGGCAAATTTAATCTAACGCTTGTTCTAAGGAAATTGGTTTTGGAAAGTTGTAGTTGTAAGTGAAGTCTACAGCTGTATACTTGATCATTCTACAGCTGGACATGACCCTACAGCTGTAATGTTTTTCTACAACAGATTTTGTATTTTCAGGACCCTACAGCTGCAAGGTTGAAGACCCTACAGTTGAGAAGACCTTTTGAAGAGAGAGTACAAGTCAGAGATTAATTGAAGATTATGAAGACCCTTAAGCACAATTAGTGTAGCCCTCATGCACTCACTAATCAGTACTTAAGAGAAGGTTATTTCTATGATTCTGGGGGATAATGAAGATTAGTTTGAAGACAGCCAGAATTCTGAAGAAAAGGACACTAGTACAAGCAGTACTATCCTGTGTGAAGGATGAGAACCACTTCACACATGTCAATAGAGAGAGAGGAGCCTTATCCTGAATTTAAACATTCTGCCTAAGCAAGTCTATAGCCAACAAATTCTGAGAGAGAGAGATTTTACTTTTCTGTGTGATTCATAGGATAGTTGGTTTCTTAGAAAGAATCATCTTTTTGTTGTTGTTCCCTCGCTTGTTTTTTAATTTCTACTTAGTTTAGATATCTCTTTGTGAGGTTTTTAACTCTTTGTGAGTTGTATTCTGAGTGAATAGAGTAGTTAATCTCTTGTTAGAATAGGAATCTGAGTGAACCTAGTTCTAATAGGGAACTACTTGTATTGATCTTAGTGATCTGATCTTAGTGAATTTGGCAACTAAGTGGTGTAACAGTGGATGTAGGTTGTCTTTTTCATAGACACTGAACCACTACAAATATTGTCTATTTACTTTCTGTTATTTATATTTCTGTATTGCATATTTACTTATTTGTTACATTCATCATTCTTTAAAAATCAAGTGCATAAACTTTGTGTTTTTCACAAAAAAACTGACTCTATAGCTGTAGACTTGTTTAAATTGGTTTTTCATTAACACTTACTTATTTTCCACTACACATTAGAGTATTCTCAATACACTTTCAAGTGTGAGAATCTCTCTGATTTTTTGTCTACAAGTTGTCTTTTTATTTGCAAGTTTTAAACTCTGCATCTATGGACTTTTATAGTCCACAGCTGTAACCTTTGTGGTCTTGTTTTTAAAACCTCTTGTAGACTTATTGTTTTTGAACTTATAGAGGCTACTGTAAGGTTCTAGAATCCCATCTTTTGAAAAGTTTGAAAATTTGATTTTGACTTAAGGTCTATTCACCCCCCCCCCCCCTCTAGACATTGACCACTTAAGGGACCAACACTACTCATCGCCCCGTTTCCCTGAGATTGATAAATTTTGTAACTTGGTCACCTTGCCACGTACTCTTGCGTGTGAGCATGAATTTGGCAAACACCCTTTTACAATATAAATCGGAATCTGGGCTTGAGCTATCTCAGTTGGCTTCTAAGATTATATAGTGTAAGCCTGAATACAGTGTTGAATTCTAACAATGTAAGCACTTGGGAAACAAGTGTGATTTCGAGTGCTTTGAGAGTAATGATCTTTGGAGATCTTGAATTCAGATATGCTTGTTTGTTTCCCATGTTGATATTCGTCTTCAACCTCTTTATTTATAGACATAGTTTGAAAGCTATCCGTTGCAGAGAAAGATTTCAAACTATGCTCATTTTGTAATCCAACGTTCTTCAAAAAATCTTCTTCAGATTTTAGGTGGTCAATTCTAAGCATTAATTGCTGAAAACTCATTAAATGGTTGCTTAGAATTAATGCAGCCGCCTTCGAGGAATGTGCCATCCTACGTTGTTGGCAGCTTCTCATTGGTCGGCATTTAAATGTTCCTCAGACCAGTCAAACGGTCATAATAAAGTCCACTGTCACTCTCATCAGGTGACTTAGAACATTCATTTTGTTGTATTTAACACTTCATTTAAGTGTTGCAACTGCCTTCATTAATGTAGTGAAACATTTATGAGTCAGGCTGGTTTCACACAGGAGAGTTCTTCAGGTTACTTGGACATAGTCCTCTGAGGTGTTTTTCTTCAAAGGTGGGTGTATTTATAATTTTTTAGCTAGTCTGAATCATACAGGCGAGCTCTATCTTAAGTAGCCTGTCTTTGCTTTTTTACTAACCTGTTTTCTAGCCTAAGTTTTTACTTTAGCCTCCTAACAGTTAGGCTATTTTTCTAAGTTTTTACAACTGCTTTCTTATAAGGGGTTTTGGGATTATATCAAAACAGTACATACCTCATTTCCCAACATTTGCTCCTGTTCTTCCCTTTGGTTGTACTCCTCGATACGTTTGTTCGCAGTCCGAATCAAACACTATTATGATTTGATCATTGAACAATCATCAGTATAACATAAACAAACAATCATAATTTTGTGGTTCTTAATTTTATTTGGGAATTAAATTTTAGAATAAAATATTTGGCTATTTTGATTAAGAAATGAATTAAAATTTATTTTGGATTTATTGTTTAAGGCTTTGGATAATCTCTTAGAATTAAGGATGTTATAACCGAAAAATCCTTGTTTAAGAGGTCTTTATTTTGGGGTTAGAATTTATAAAAAATCATAAAAACTTTTTGGTTGTTATGGAAATTTTTCATGGGTCAGTAAATGTTTAATTGCATTGCAGCGAGGCTTGTGGTAACCGACCCATAGGTGGAGATTAAAAGGGAATAAAACCTCACTTTAAGGACATTAACTTAAGAGGTCAATATGCGATACTTAGGGTTTGTTTGCAAAAACAACTAGAAACTTATAATCACTTTTTTATTTAAAAAGTTGAGTCACACCAACTTTTAAAAAAAGTGATTTTACACTTTTCAAATGACTTTGCAAACAAGCCTTTAGTGTAGGAATTAAATTGTTGAAACCGATTTTTAGGTGTGATAAAGGTATAGGAAAACTTGTTATTGGGGAGAGTGGGTGTGTTTCAGTTTCTTTTATAAAAAAGGGAGACTTGGTGGCATTTATAGTGTAGGTGGTATTTTGGATTCAGTGGGTTAATAAAAAATAAAATAGAATAAGAAAGAAGAAAGGTTTTATGTGAGGATGAGTTTTTCCACTCTTTTTTCCTTTTAGTACTAATAGGCGGTTGGTGAGATTTGTAGAAGCTGATATAGTTGGGTTCCAGGCTCTTGTTTCGTCCATTTAATAAAAAAAAGGAGGAGGAAGGTCGTCTTTATAAGATCGAAGAATATGATGTTGTTGTGTATAAGAGACACTTTTATTTACAAGATTTCAAAAAATTAAAGGTGGGGGTTGGTTATTTAATATTTGTTCTTTTATAAATATTTAGCGTGTGATTATTTGATTCATGTTATTTATCTAGTATACTAACCGATGTGCACGTCGTTTATCATATTTTGATTTACGTGTGGTATTACCAATGTATGTATTTTTACTTGCGATTATACGGGTGTGCTACTCAGGATCTTGCGAGAGGTCCTGTGGGGTATCACAACTTGAAAAGTAAAGTTAAAAAACAATATAAGTCTTGATAAAGATATCGTTTATACGTGTGTGCTACTCGGGAACAGAGGTTGTGTTGGGACAATCTGAGTATTTTGATTAGATTCCAAAACCCCTGATGATTTGCCTAAGTACAGTAGTCAGGATTGTCTAGATCAGGATTAGTTAGATTAGGGATTCAATTCAGGGGGAACGTGTTGAAGACTGAAGAATATTGGAGTCGACCCAATTGCCTGAAGTCAGATATCCAACTCACCCTGAAGAGGTCAGAGTCAGTCTGAAAATTGCCTGAACTGAAACTGAAGCCCGAAGACTTGAAGATCCATCCTGAAGACAATTCGGAGTTACCATTGACTGATGTTTCTACTGAGTACACTAAGCATGCTCAGGTCAGAACTTAGTCAGTGAAGGGCAATGTAACCTATCAGGCTGAGCTTAATGCTCATAAGACCTGACTTAGGCCTTGTATCAGTTTATCTGATACATGTAAGTCCAAAGCAAAAAGGTTACATGCTATGGGACAGTTGACACTTATGTTAACACCTGAGACAAAGAAAATGTCAGTAGACTCCATTGAAGACAAACATTTATCCTGAGTAAATGACAAGAAACTCGGAGATTTCATTAATCTTTCAGATTCTTCATGATAAACACATCCTTAAGTACTCTCTAGTGAGTGAATAAGTGCTTCATTAATTTGAGTTTTAAGGGTCTTAGTAATCCTTCTTTATCTTTAAACTTGTAATTCTATGCTCAAATGGTCTTCTCAGTTATAGGTTCTTGAACTTTACAGCTGCAAGTTCCTGCAAAATTAATTCTAACTGTAGGAATAATATTACAGCTGCAAGGTCTTGTCTGGCTGTAGGTTAAGCAACTATACAGCTGTAGACTTCCCTTTTATAACTATAATTTCCTTAGCCATTTATCTTACAAGAAAATATTAGTAACAAATCAATAAATGACTGCATACATCAAAATCTAATTAAAACTATGTACTTAACAAGTACAAATAATGTGAAAAAAAATATATTTAAATACTTATAATATAAAATTATAAAATATTTAGTAAAAAATGGAACAAAAAAATTTATAATGGGACAAATAAAAATAACAAAATAAGAAGAAGTAAATAGAGGAACGAAAAAAGTATTAATAGTTCACCAAATAGCAGGAAGTTAGAATTGTTATATTAGTTTTCATATTTCAATTAAATTGATGTCATGTTTCATATTTATGTTCAAATACACAGTGTAATTTATAATGCATATGAAGCAACTAAAAAAATATATCGGGATTATCAAATTTTCTTGTGTTTTTTTTTTTTTTTGTTTCTATTCGATCGATCGAATATATTGAGTTTTGGGACATTTACACATTGGTTCAAATAGATATATAACTTTTTTTACAGAACCAATATGTAATTAGTGTTATTTTTTTAAATTATTTTGTAAATTTTCCTTTATTTTTTCTTGCTGGATTTGCTTTTGTTTCTATTCGTCAGTGTTAAATAAATTATATGTGGTAACATTCTTTTGGAAAAATTATAGTGTAACAAAATGATTTCCTCATTAACAATTTTCAAAGTGGATGACAACGACAAGAAAATAATAGAGTAGTTCAAAAGAAACACCAATTCAATGAAAGAAAACATTATTTAAATATTACCCAATGCAATTACAAAATTGATGCGACTACGTCAAATTGCAAAGTCAAGATTCCAAGAGTTAGGTGACAATACAATAAAAAATTGATTAATTAATAAAACAAAAATTAAGTAAGTGGGTGTAGTGCTAACATGGGTAAGTGTCATCATTTCTTTCACTCTCAAGTTGTTGATTGTATATACTGAAATCCAGCTATATTGATGTAGTTGTTAATTATATATTTTTCAAGCCAGAAAATGATGTCTCTAGATGATATTTAACAAAAATATTTCAAATTAATTATGTTTATATTTTAAAAAACATATGAAGATTCCTCGAATTGTAAGATTTATAGTGCGGTATCATCCATGGTTTCATTTTGACAAAACTTATTTTATTCATCGTATGCAATAATGTGTAATACAGTATGAAGTACATACACTTCTCCAATCTATATATAAGGAAATTATACATATGATTCTTTATCTACCAGAAGAAAAAATTAATCTACTAATATAACATAAAGTATTGGTAAAATATTATATAAACAATTTTTATGATATAAATCACTTTGTGATATAAGGTTTATATTTATGAATTTATTTTTTCATCTTGTTAAAAATGATTCATAATATAAACCACTTTCACGATATCTACTCTAAAGTATTTCATTTTTATTTTATGCTATCATTCCCTCAAACTAGACTTGAGTGAGGTCCAACTTGTAGGTTGGAATGAAGAACTCAAACGAAGGACGAAGTTGGCTAAATGTCTGGTAGCTGCGAAACGTTTGGACATTAGTTGTGGAATGTTAATCCGAGGACACGAGCTACGCAACAAACACTACACAAAAAAAAATGCATTTTATCGACTGATTTAGCAATCAATTTTTGATCACTAATGACGTTTAATGACCGATTAGCGACCACCAACCGTGAACATTAAATTTAGCGACCGCTCTTTGCGTTGATTGCCAATTTAACGACCGCCAGCACGATCGCGAAAATGACATGGGTCTTAACCCGAATGAGTATCATTTAACAACCATTTAGACAGGTCGCTATTTATTATTTCGCGATCATCTATGTCGGTCGTTAAATAATTTAAGTTAATAAATAAATTTTAAAATAAATATAGCGATCGATGAAAGCAATCGCGAAATAATTATTGGCGACCGTCCTCGATGGTTGCTAATGGCCTATTAGCTCATATATAGTGACTCAAAGTTAATAAATAATTATTGGCGACCGTCCTCGAAATAATTAAAGAGAAAAGACAGGGTTCAAATTCACGCCCACACGGGCTTGGGTGGGGCTCAAACCATTTTGGCAATGGCCTATTTGCTCATATTTAGTGACTCAAATAGTATATAGCCTTTATAGGTCTGTATTAAATTGAGCAATACTGCATTCACTGGGAATCAAACTGCCAACCTATGGATAACTTGGAGGAGGCATGTTCCTCTTGAACACTTAATTGTTTTGCTCATTTTTATGCATCTAATTGTGTATAAGTTCAAATTGGGTCATGTTTTTTTTTTTAAATTCATCAAATTAATTTTTTATTCAAATTTGTTATATATATATATATTTTTTTTTTCAACAACTTTTTTTAAAATTTTATAAATTTAATATTTTGCACTACTAAAAATTATTAATTTGTTAAGTTCAAATTGAGTCGCGTTTTTTTTAAAATTCATCAAATTAATTCTTTTTTATTTACACCATTAAACATTATTAATTTATTTAATTGTATATAAGTTCAAATTAAATTACTTTTTTAAAGTCCTCAAATTAATTTTTTATTTTTAATTTGTATATACATATATATTACCAACTTTTTTTCGATTTTTAATCCAAAATTAAAATTTTTTATATACTACTCAAAATTTTTAATTCAAAATTAAAATTCTTTTAATCCTCATCTTCATCTTCCTCTTCCTCTTCTCCTTCCTCTTCATTCTCAATAATTATCATATTTGGATTTGCAGCTACTAAATCCACAATAAGATTGTCGTCCTTTAGTTTGAACTGAATTTTCAGGTTGTGCAGTGTCTTCCTTGATGAATTAGAAAATTTCTACCAAAGACCTTGTCACAACTATTCAAATTGTCCTTAAGTTCGGTCTACCTGACTTCGGGTACTTGCAATAATATATCTACTATGTTTGAGATGCAAAGATGTAAGGATCATATGCGACTACATATTTATTATTGATGTTAATATCAACTGTCTTATTATTAAAATCGACTCTTTTTCTAGCCGGTCCAGGATGAAACCATTCAATCAAGAACAAAATATTTTTTCTCGATGGCCACTCCGCATATTCTACTTCAACCACTCTTGCAACATTTCATAGTAATCGACCGGTGGTTCGTTGTAGTTTCCACTAGTAACGCAAACACAGTTATTTGTAGTGGCCTTTATTGAAGTGTATACATCTATATAAAATTTATAACCATTTTCATAATAACCCTTGTAAAATATCAACTGCCGTAGTAGTGATCTTTTGCTCAAAGATTCCAGATGTGGATTGTGAAGTTGTTTAATTAGTCTCTATAAATATAAAATTACTATTATATAAAATATACTAAATTAAAATATATACAATTAAGTGTTACTTACGTAAGTTTGGAATCAAAACATGAATCGATTGTGAACTTCTTTGATAAACTTCTACTTCTATGATGTCTGGTACTTCTTGTCAAGTTAGCTCATATAAAATCCTTACATATAAAAAAGTACATGATTATTCAAGAAAGACTTGTATAAAAATATGTACATATTCACCATAAATTACTAAAAATTAAATACTTACTGTATGTACGTGATCGGGTCAAAAAATACCTAACTCAACAATGAAATCAAACAATGAAAAGATTAAAGAAATATTACCTTTCTCCCACTGCTTCAGCAAGAAACTGGTTCTCT